>JAOVVF010000031.1:8204987-8225938 GCA_028565595.1 Duopalatinus emarginatus | reverse complement strand
AATGATAGCTATCATTTAAATCTGTTAAAAATACACCAAAATGCAAGAAAAGGCATCTAATTCATTAAAAATTTTGTCATCCATGTGCCCCCCCCCCCCCACATTAAAAATGTTTCTGACGCCAATGGCTATAACTGATATAAATCTGCATATCAAGACAAAACACACTGAAAGATACCATCCAGAACCGAGTAATATCTGAAAACGTCCCTGAGAACTCAAATACACCCACTACATGCCTATTAAGTGCCTGGACAGCTGATCAAATCGCTCAAATGTGGGATTTCAGTAAATCTTAGACCTGTCAGTGTATTTACAGAAATGCACACATTTTAGTGTAAGGAAGATGATTTGGGGTTGGAATTATAACAATAGTCTGGCTATGATGAAATACAAAGAAATGTTCTTTCGGAAATAAAGCCATACAAATATTATAGGAAGGCAAAATTGATAAATATTACCACAATCTCTGAGTGAGTTCTTGAATATAAGATCCTAAAATTGTCTGGAAATGTGAGAAATAATAGCTAGAGGATAAACCGGCATTTATATTTCTGAAAAATAAAAGTCTGCCCTAAACACGCCTACAACAAACCAGCCATGCATACTAATGTGTTTGCTAACTGATGCCAAAAATGTTCTTGTGAAAGCAGTCTAACCACACACACACACACACACACACACACACACACACACACACACACCAGACGTACACGGCGTATGTGTCGCTGTCTATCACTGCCCATTCATTATAGCGAAAAGGCTGAAGTACCGAATATATGTGTGGCAGGCAGGCAAACACACATCATGGCTCCTAATGACTGAGGAAAACAAAAGCAGAGTTTTATTGCAGCCTTGTTGAGTTGTGGGTCACAGTTAGTGGGAATAAATGGCGAACACACAAAGAGAGGCTAATGAGTACTTCTGGCAGAAGAACAAACCCACCGCGCCAGCTTGGGTGTCTCGCTAACAACGAGAGCGCCACTGAGTCATTCCACTTTAGTTCTTTTTCGCACTCTTCAGCCGGTCCAGTGCGATTGAGGAGTGATCTTTAAAAAAGTAAAAGCTGCGGCTGCTGTTTACCTTTAGAAACGGTGTGTTGCTACTTTCTTCCACCTGCCAAAACAACCGCATTAAAAACAGATCCAATATCTCAAGGCATGGACTCCACAAGACCACCACAAGACCTCAACAGATCCTTCTCTGGATATTCTGTACGATCAGACCAGATGGACTTGTTTATTCTGTAAATTCTGCAAACAGAATAGTGAGTCTTGGGTGCCCATGACCCTGATGTTGGATCGCCGTTTTTTTTCTTCCTTGGACCATTTTTGCTCATTTGTCCACATCTTTAAGACCTAACTGTTTCCTTATTGTCTGATATATATTCTACCCCTTAACAGGTGGCACTGTAACAAGATAATCAACTTCACCTGTCAGTGGTTTTGTGGTGTTAGTGTTATGTCTGATGTGTATAGATAGGCTCGTTGTCCACTTTAATAGGAACACTGTTAATCTGCTAAATCTAATCAGCATCAGCATGTGGCAGCCAATTGTGTGTGTGTGTGTGTGTGTTTTTTTATTTATTTTGTTTAATTAACTTTTTGTTTTAATGAACCACCTTCACATTGCAGACATTCACATTTGCTAAAAAGGTTTATTTTAATTCTTGGTTGTAATTCAAATGGAGAAAACGTTCAATAGTGGTGAATACGTATCCAAGGCAATATATATTTGAAAGCATGCCATATTTCTAACTTTTTAAATGTAGTTTAACTTAAATATTTATATTCATATGTTTATGAAGCTAAGAGTCTTTAATTATACAGTAAAAATGAATAATAAATGAATGAATACACAAACAAACACAAAAGTCGGGATAAATATTTATCCATTGGTAAACACAAGGGTTGAATAATGCGAAGTGGATAGTCTGATAATGAGAGAGATATTCTCACCTGATCCGATGCTGTCATCCCTATTAGTAACACACAGGGTGCAGGGGTAATCAGGCCTCGAACTGGCTTCAGATGCCACAAGCTTGAGGCGCTGTGTGGTGACAGGAGGGAAGCGGTACAACTGAAATGTAAAATGTACCATACTTGGCCACTCCATATTGACACCTGCCTGATGGACCCTGAGAAACAAAGAATTCTGGGTAAGTAAAGATGCCATTTAGGGTGAAGTGTAGAAGCAACTAAACACAAAATTTAGCTAGATAGCTACACTATACAGTGCCTATCACACCTATATGGAAGCCTTCCCAAAACTGCGGCTGGAAAGCACAGAATTGTACAGAATGTCTTCATATGCTGAGGATCTACAATTCCCTTTCACTGGAAGCCCAAACTGGGGGCCCAAGTCTTTTCCAGTGCCCCCTGTGCATACAGCAAGCTCCATGAATAGATGGCCTGCCAAAGTTGTTGTAACAGAACCTGAGTCTGCACCTCGTGGGATAAACTCAAAATGCTGACTGTGCTTTAAAGCGTCTTCACCCGACTACAGTGCTCAACCTCAATAATGCTGTTTCGTGAAGTTGGATTCGGTTCACCTGTGTCTTGTGAACCGTGAATTAAACACCTGGTCCTGTCTCTGCAAGTTCAATGCAAAAATAAATGGATTACATATTATGGAGTGCATATTACTGCATTACAAAGCAATAATAAATGGGCAACCTTGGGCTTGTGGTTAAGGAGCCAGTCTTGTGACTGGAAGATCACCGGTTTGATCCCTGCAACTGACAGGATACGACTGAAGTGTCCTGGAGCAAAGCATCTAACCCCCAACTGCTCTCCAGGCATCATGAATTACTCACCGCTCCAGGCAGGTGGGTTTATTGCTCCCTAGTGTGTATGTCGAATATGAAGGTCAAATTTCACTGTGGTCAATGAGTGGTCCACTTCACTTCATCTCAGGAGAATCACTGAGGTGCAAGTGGAATAAAACCCTTTAGGATGTGCTGTTATAGGAAAGTAATCCAGCTGGTTATGGTAACAGTAACTCCATTTTACCACCCAGTCATTTTTATAACATTTAAATTCCATAATTATTGAAAAACAAACAAAAAACAAAGAATATGAAACAGTAATGGTAAAAGAAAGGCACCGAAGATAAAAGTATTAATAGTGAATGGGTTGAACAGAACACGGGGTGATTTATATAACTGTAAGTGCAAAGGCTTTCATCACAAATAAAAATTCCTGCTTTTATAGAGGTCACTAAAATTCCCACATCCCAGTGTGACATTAAATTTATGATCTCATAATTCTGTCAGAATGAGTGAGTAAATTATAACGCACATTTAAAACCATGTGGTGCCTCAGCAATTCCTGCACACAAGATGGATTGGGTTTCTTATTTTATTTTTTATTTTTTTTTGCAAATGTATGTACCGCTCCTTGGCCTTTAGCTGTCCCGGGAAAGAAAAATCAATATAAATACAGTTAGGTGTGATTTGTTGAAGTAAACTCCCCTCCCCTCCCATCACCCCCCACCCCCACCCCCTCGGATCTGTTACCCAAAACATGACTCAACATAATGAAAAATAATTATGCCCATTAGGATCCAGGAGCAGTTGATAGAACTAATGTTCACTCAGCCTTGCGCTCTTTTCATCGCCATATGGCCTCGCAGCCCTGAACGTTCCACCTAGATTATACTAAGACCACGTAAATATATAAATAAAAAGAAGTGGAGAAAAATAAATTAATCAATGACTGCGGTGACATTTCTGAGCTGAGAGGCCTAAAGAGCATCTCTCTATTAGACAGGATAAATTAGAACAAAGAGACAGATTAAGGAGGGATGATTGCTTTCTTTGCCTTCTGTGGGAAGATTAGCAATCTATCACTTACCATTAGATAAAGCCGGAATTGAACACAATCACCACACACACACATACACACACACACACAGCAAATTTATGCGTACACACACACAGACTCAGAACACAGAAATTTACATATTATTCACTCCGAATGCCAGTTGACCTCTGAGCCAATCAACCAGATTGGATTCATCCATTATATCAATCTCCTTCACAGCAAGCCTCACTTATTCCTAATTATATCACAGTGACGTCAAATTCTCTGTCTCTGGTGCTGATTAATTTTCCAAATCAGCAGCCCTGACAACACTTAGAAATCAGAGATTTTTATTAACATGCTTATTATAACATGTAACAATACAGAATGGTTGAATTCTTGAAAGTGATTGGTCAGAAGATGTGCATTATGTTTGTGTGACCACACAGATCAGACATCAGCGTTGGCTATGACAGCATGACTTAACATTATTGACCACCGTGCTTGTACACATAGGAATTTGACCTCAGCATTTAACCAGTTCATGCAGTAAAACATTCACACTAGGGGGAAGTGAACACTGGAAGCAACCCAATCTATGGTGCCCAGGAAGCAGTTGGGGATTAGGTGCGTTGCTCAAGGGCACTTCAGTCATGCCCTGTCGGTTGTGGGGACCTTCCAGTCACAAGCCCACGGCTGCCCCATTGGTATCTATTGCCCCGTTCATGAATATGAAGTATTCCTTAAATCTGAACCCAAAGTAACACTATGAGCAGCTTTGTGGTCCGATTTTTAAATTGTTTTCAAAGCAAATTTGGTCATGTGATTTTTGGTAAGATGGTAAATGTAATATATGCGAGGTTGCATATATACTGCACACTCGCACATTAAAAGAGAGTACTGCTTTTTTGGTCTAGCAGTTCACATAGGTTCAATCTATTACATACTGTTTAATTATGCCATTTCAGACGCAGTCTTATAATGAATGGGATTTAAAATGAACAAACAGAAACGGTCATTGTTTACCAAAGCAAAACGTGTAAGTGCTGACCTGGTGACATATTAGTTAAAAAATGGGTACGTAGTATTTATAAGAGTAGTTCCAAGAGGTGTCACTTTGTAACAGTCAGAGTGCTTAAAGTAAACCACTCCCATCAGAGAAGAGTTTTCCCGATCTGACAAGTTCACACTTTCTGGTTTCTCAGTAAAATGTCAAGCTGCGTTTTTGTCTCATTACGCTGAAAAGAGAGAAAAGAACATGAGGGTGACCGAATTAACTTGTCTGACAACACTGTGTCTAACTGTGAACTGTTAAAACCTGAAGTAAAAGTGAACCACTCATTGACCACTGTGCTTGTACACACAGAGAAATTCTGACCACCACATTTAACCCATCTGTGCAATAAAACAAAAAAAATTAGTGAATGCACACCTTAGGGGCCGGAGTGGTGGGCAACCCTATCTATCCATGTCACCCAGCGACCAATTAGGGTTAGATGCCTTGTTCAAGGATACCTCAGTCATGCCCTGTCGACTGTAGGGATTAAACTGGCGACTTTCCAGTCACAAGCCCATGGCTGCTCCATCTGTACCTATTGCCCCAGTGAGCAGTTGGAGATTAGGTGATGTGCTCAGTCATGTCTTTTTTTTTTTTAGTATGAAGAACTGAACTGGAGATTTTCTAGGCACAAGGCAGGTTTACTTTGGCTGCACCAGTAAAAACTATGACCTTTTATGTATCAGTGCCAAATCAGTGTATCATAAGCAGAATAACACACTGTGGACCTTTTTGCTAAACAAAAACACTTAAACGTGCTATACAAATAAAATGAATCGAACTGATTACAGAACAAAATGCACTGGAAATTTTGTTTTCTTTAACTTTAAACAGAATGAAGATTATTAAAGTAATATCTACAAAAATAATCTATTACAATAAGCCTACTTAAGAATTTCACATACAATTCTGTGTGCTACTTGTTGTTTCTTTGTAATTGTTTTTCTTCAAATAAATGTGGAAAATTTGAGTCTAAATGCCAAAGTAAAATTTACAATAATTTTTTATAATTTTTTCTATTCTATTGATGAGAAGCAAAACTCCACACAGAACCCAGCAGAGATTTTCTTGGATATATTTTCTCCTGACTTTTTTTTATTTTTATCTTGTAATCTAATCAGTTTTACTTTAGCTGAAAGTTATAAAGTTTTCTCTTGAGGTTCATTCTTTTCAGAGACATGTCACATACACGCACACACACACACACACACACACACACACACACAAACACACAAACACACACTCGGTCACAAAGTAGCACAGCACACCTAAAAAAATTAAAACTACAATAAATAATTTTTTTGGCAGGTAAGCATTACTAATGGATTTTTAAATTACTGCTCCTAGTAGTATGTAAATATTAAAAACTGTGGTATAATATGGTGCTACTGTTTGAGTGAAATATACTAAGATACAGTGATTGAAATTTAATTGCATAAAGGTGTTGAAAAGTAAAATTAACCAAAGAATTTGTAATTAAATCCACTTAGAATTAAGTTACCTTTACTTAAATATTTGCTCTGTTAAATTTACTAGCCGTTTTTAAGTAAATCCTACTCCTACTCTGTCCTATCTGTTACACATTGCAGAAGAAAACAATATAAAAACGATATAACTAAGTTCCTTAATATACATTTGTGCTAATGTAAATACAGGACGCACAGATACAGAGGCAAAATGAATAACGTCTGTTATTCTGTAACTTAGTGTCAGTGAAAGATGCACGTAGTGACTCACACACACACACACACACACACACACACACACACACACAGAAATGTGCTGTGTGTGTGTGTGTGTGTGTGTGTGTGTGTGTGTGAGGAAAAAAGTAGATAAAAGCCTGAGGATAGAGGAAAACTTAGTGAAGTAAACAATTGATTTCAAATATAACTAGATTTGTGGAGACACTTCTTTTATTAACACTATGGGACTTTATGAAAGTGTGTTATTTCAGTCACATGCAGTATGTGAGGCCAGAAAAACTGGTGCAGATGAGCCTGTGCAAAACAAATAGTCTGGTGGTGACTCAGTAATGGTATGTGATTTGTTTAGGACCACTGTATTCATGCGTCTCTAATCTGCACGGAACTCTTTGACCTGTAGTTTGTTCATTGTGTCGCGAAATACACACTTTCCTGCAGTCGTTTTGTTTGGATGACACAGTAAGACAGCACACACGCATACATGTCGGAGAGCACACGCGGTACAGACGAATTCCGAGAAACAAGGGGCTTAAGGGTCTGTGTATCTTTTGCTCATTCGATTTTCATTTCAGAAACAGAATTTAAAAAATAAAAAGCAAACGGTTGTTTTCTCAAACCAGAAGTTTACTCTTACAAGGCCGTTGTTCAGGCAACACTCGGCACACCATACATCAGAAAATATCTTTAATTGTTTGACTTTGTATAATTCAACATATAGAAATCCTTTTTTTCAGGTGGTTATTTTATTTTAAAAACATGCAATGTCGTGATATGTACATAAGCCCTAACGACTGGCAGTAACAAACATTGAACTTGATGTTGACTCTCTTGTCAGCCAAAAGCAGGCATACAGTTCACATTGATTTAAGGAGAAAACTGTATGAGGAAGGATAAAGACAATGAAAAAAAAAAAAAAAAAAAAAAATACATGCCTGCATAATCACTATAAATTGCAGACATATATTAAATACATTCTATATCGATTATGATCTAATCTATGAGCTAATAATCTTTTTCTTTATATTTTATTTTTAGCTGCACTCTGCCCCCCTGAAAGACTAAGAAATCAGGCACCAGATTCGAGGATGCTGATTGGGTGCCATGTGTATATGTTGTGTCAGTTTGCAACCAGCTGTGTTTCTGCTATCACCAGGCACCCCGAGATAGGTATAGAGCAGTCAGTGGGTCACTGTTGCTGAGATAAACAACACAGATGGAAAGAAAACTATATGTTTTCCTATTTGTAACACACTCATACAGTGTATGTTTTACAGGGAATCGGGCAATACAGCACCCTGATTGGGCAGTTGACACTGGTGACTTTGTTTCATGGCTGTCCTGTGCCCAGTGGGTCATGTGATTTGGAACTGGAACAGCTGCATCATCTCATTTTGTTAAAGGTTCTGTAAGATCATCAGAGATTCTGCAGCCATTTTGTACCAGTTCAGCAGCAATTTTCACTATTTTAGCAGCAATTTCCACCATTTTATCAGCTAGTAGTCAGTGATCAATAATTTAGCAGTCAGTTACCACCAGCGATTTGGCAGTGAATCTACAGCATGTCTTCCTCCTCCTGCTATATAAATGAATCCCGTTTCCACTAAGTCAGCCCTCTATGTCGGAGATCTGCATCCTGCAGTGAACAAGGCGATGCTGTCTCTGAAGTTCAGCACTGCAGGACACATTCAGTCCATCTGTGTCTGCAGGGACAGGAACACTGATTCCTCACACGGCTTTGGTTTTGTCAACTTCTGGCCCTGAGCCAATGCTGAGCAAACCCTGGACCTGCTCAACAATGAGCTCCTTTTGGGGAGGCCCATGAAAGTCATGTGGGATCAGAAGGACTCCACTCTGAGGAACAGTGGAAAAGGCAACCTTTTTATCAAGAGTCTGGATAAGTCCATCAACTCCATGGCCCTTTTTGACACACTCTCAGCCTTTGGGACAGTCCTGTCATGGAAGTTTATTGGGTCGAAAGGCTATGGATATGCTCAGTTCGAGTCTCCAGAGGCGATGAACAGGCTAAATAGAATGCTCCTGAATGACCGTAAAGTGTCCATCAAGACTTGTGAGCAGCCACTCACAAATGAGAAAAGCCTGAACACAGACGTGGATGTTGAGAAGCTGAGGGACATCTTTAGCAGGTTCTGTCACAATCTCAATGTTCGTGTCATGACCGATGAAGAGGGGAAATCCAAAGGCTTCGATTTTGTGAAGTTTGTGCGATACAATGACGTGCAGAAGGCTGTGTCCAAGATAAACCAGAAGGTGCTGTTCGGCAAGCAGGTGTGTGTTGGCTGAATGTTCACTAAAACTGAGAGACAGATGTGGGGCGGGAAGCCTGCATATGCTAGTGTGGCAACCTGCAGAGAACACCACAGCTGTACCCATGTATCCACTGGGTGGGAAGCACCTGACCACATACAGCCTGGAGTCTGCAATCAGATCAGGATGGAGCACAATCACCTGTTGCCGCTGGTCGAACAACTCCACCCGGAGCAGACCTATTAAATCACTTGGATGATTGTTCAGGCCACGAACAACTTCAAGATTGTAGACATGATCTCAGTTCCTGAGCTCCTGCAATCGTAGGTAGAAAAGATGGATGCTCTTCTCAAGGCTAGAGAAGCTGGTCACAAACCTGAAAGCCTGAAGATGGTCTATAACATAAACAACAGGAGAAGAAAAAGGACAAAGAGTGTTATGATTCGCCACTGGCATGGACTCGAATGCGGCATGCCGGCTCGGGCTAGCGACTGGTATGGAATAGCCAATCTGTGAGAGTATGTGAGGTGCTTGAGAGCAAAAAATGAAAGAAATAATAATTATAAAAAATAATAAAAAGGTGCACACCAAGCAGCGGCATGGCTCCGCCTCCAACGGGCAGGCGGGGCATGAGTGATGCTCAGTGAAAGTGCCAAAGCCCGGGACAGCTCCGCCTCCAATGGGCGGGCGAAACATGCTGATCATGCAGCTGCGCTGAGCATCACACTCTCTCTCCTGTTGAAGAGAGAGGGAGGTTCGGTTATGTGATGAATTACCCGAGCGAGGAGTGAATCACAATTGAGCCCGGAGGCCGGTGCAGAAGTGAGACAGGAAAAGAGGGGCGGTCCTTCCCGGTCTAGAAGAGGATCAACCAGAGTTAGCGATAGGGCCCCTGAAGACCAGAGAAAATGGCGTGGTGACTTCTCCAACATGGAGTGACACCAAAAGCCTGACCTTGCCCTAAAATTTAACCGCGTTACCTAGTGACCCTCTATAAGGCCCACTGTTTTCCAATGTCCCTGACCTCTACCTCGTGAAAGAGAGCACAGAAAGCTGACGGTGTGATGAGGAAGCCTAGCTGAATCTCCACTTAAATAGAGACTCAGCCAGGTGTTCCCCATCAAACCTGATTACCACACTGGCCAAATAGGTCGACCAGTTCCCCCTTGTGGCAGCAGAGGGAACTGGCCGATCCTAACATAATTCTAAATACTAAATTATCCTTTAATCAATAATTTTAGAATCCTATCCGCCGCACCTGGGGACCAGTTGGGGGTTAGGATTATAAGTGTTCCTTCCTATGACTGTTCCTCTAACCATAATTTGTCGTCCCCAGACGTGTGCGATGGTGCATTGTCCTCTTGGAACACAATAGATCCTCCTTCTACCTGTTCATCACCAGCCAAAAATCGCTGCTACTCTAAAAACTAAACAAATTATTGCATACAACTGAACAACCACACATAGAGTAACATTTAAAACACTAGAGAGGTGCATTTCCTGAAGAAAATGTGAGTGCGATTGCAGCTCTGCAGGTGAGAACTCTAGTGGTTGTTTTTGTGTGTGTGTGTGTGTGTGTGTGTGCGTGTGTATCAGTGGGATGAATGTTTAGAGTTGAAATGGTGTCGATATCTCAGATCGATTTACCTTTCAAACACAATGATAACACACAGTCTAATTTCCTGTTGAAATGAATAGGCCACAAAAGAGGGATAAAAAGGGCGTTGCATGTGAATAAGTGTGCAGTTCCAAAATCTGTGTGTCATTAACAGGGCGGATGTTTTAGAGATGGAACAGTGTCCATATCTTACATCGATGTACCTTTCAAATAACAAATACTGTGATTCCGCTTTAAAATCAATGGGCCAAGACAGAGGAATTAAAATGGGTGTGGTGGGTGACCAGTCCATATCTCACAACACTATGTAGCTTTCAAATACACATTTTGTGATTCCCCATCAAAATGAATAGGAAAAAGAGGGATGGACATGGGTGTGGCCAGTGAACAAGTGCAGGTATCCAGAAGCGCACCTGTCATCAATGGGATGGAATTTTTAAAGTTAGAACGGTGTCGATATTTCAAATTGCTGGAGTTGATAGCCGGACAAGCAAATCCCGACATAATAAAAAGACTGAATAATAACAATAATAATAATAATAATAAAAGACTTACGGATAACAATAGGTAAATAACAAGAGGTAATTAAAGAAAGTGTACGTTTGAGGATGGGGGTGTAATTTATCCTCATGCTGCGGTTTGAGAAAGCCTGTATTTATGTTTTACCTGGTTTAATGTCCTTTCTAATGACCCAGAAAATGTACTACTATATTCAAAAAGTCCCACAGCATCATACACGGCTATACTATCTAACCAATAAAAACAAAAGAAGAAAAAAAAGAAGAAAAAAAAAAGAATTGTGAAACTCTACTGCAGGCTTATCTGTTTTCACAAATCACAGAGAGGAGCAATAAAACCAAATAATACCCCTCTCTTTCCTTTCTCACACTGCTGGAAAAAAGGCTAGAGACATGATAACATAAGAGAAAAAAGGGCATGAGCTCATACATCACTTTCTCATTTCTCTGATATCAGGAAAATACTGCGTATTTGTTATATTTTATCCAACAAAAAAAAGAGTCACTGCTGTGGATCACAGATACAATGTGTACCACACATACACACACATCAGCACACACACACTGCTCATGTCCCGCTTTACTATATAAGCTGACAGAATGATGTGTTTGTTGGTACGAGAAAGATAATCGATGGCTAAAAACAGCTTGACATGCCGGCTGAGTGCTGAGAGCTTGAGACTTAAGGAACGGAAAAAGCCCGTCACACTCTCTGGAATTTCAAGTCCTTAATATTTTATTATTCCCCCCAACAGTCCCTCTGGAGACCAGTCCTGCAGGGAAACTTTAAATAAGGTTCCAGCATTTCCTAGCTGTAGTCACAGGCAAAAGTAATGTAATAACAATGTAATAAATAGGTAATAACATGGTAATACACATACATTGATATGCACATAACGCTACATTAACGCTACATTAACATTAACACAGGTTGTGGCCTAAATTCAATTGGTAAGTGAAGTAGCATCAGACTAAAGGACGTGTAGACTGACTGAAGTATATAGAGCAACGTGCCTGAACAACTGGTACAGTTTGGTGTTGGACACCACATCTCTAACACTTCTGGGATGCCATGCAACATGCTGTGGAACACAGATGTCCTACACATCTGGGGGGGACCTACCAGGTATTAGACTGGTGCACCACAAGTGTTGCATGGCATCCCAGATGTGTCCTTAGATTCAGGTGGGAACGGCAAAACTCATATGAATGTTCCTCTAAGCACAATATGGTGTCTTTGTTAGCAAGTTACAACCTCTGGTTGTAATTCCTTGTACCACTTTTGGTAGGTGTTAACTGCTGTTTTGGAGATGCTCTGACCCAGGTCCAGTCATCTAACCATCACAATTTAACCCTTCGGAAAGTGTGTGGCCATGTTAACTGTTTTGTACTTGTTTGCACATTTAAGCATGTGCTCAGATGCCACAATGATTGATTTCATCTAACATCTGGGGGGTCAGGAGGAAGGGGGGCCCAAACTGCAATGAACCAACTTTGGGGGGGCCCAGCTTGCAAAAGGTTGAGAACCGCTGCTGTAATAGAAACCTTACAAAAAAAAAAAAAAAAAGCCAACCAGAATCATTTTCAGTAGTGATCTCAAACTTTTAAAGTTTACTACATATACACTACATATCCCCAATGTATATCCAATTTTTTTTTATAGGTGAACAATTATTCATCTTGTACTCATCCAATCCTAATCCAACGATACATTCTCTAGAATGCATTCGTCCTGTCCTGGAAATAAACACTGTGGGAGAAAAATTTCCTCTGGAGCAGCAAGTTAGCCTCAAGAAGATTGGTCAGTTGTGTAGTTGTGCAGCTTCCTCTGTGTTGTTCCTGCATTTCATGAATGCTTTATGGATAAAAATAGTGTAAGCCTGAAGCTTATATAAAATAAACATAAACGCATGCACATAAATTCATTGATTGTAAAATAAAACAGCGCACAGATATTGCCAGTACTGCATTGTTCTGCTCTGTGCTGTAAAGACTAATATCAGTAATCAGGGATGTACAGTGCCGCAGTATTGCCTTGTTTAGAAAAATCCATCCTGTACGTGTGAGATAGCAATTGAATTCCACTATTTTGCACTAGTGTAGTCACACAAATGTGTAATTTAACACTAAAATGCTAACAATTGCTGAGGTCCTCTAGACAGAATGTGTTTAAGACTGAGTACAAGTAAGTTTGTGGTACTTACTGATAAAGATACTGATACTGAGATCCAGTGCTGACATTCACATTCAACCCATTCATGCAGTAAAACACACACACATTAGGGGGCACTGAACACACTTGCCCAGAGCAGAAGGCAACCCCTTTTTCAAAGCACCCAGGGAACAATTGGGTGCCTTTCTCAGGGGCACTTCTGTCATGTCTTTTCGAGATGGAGGATCGAACCGGCAACCTTCTGGTCACAAGACAAGGCTCACTAATCTCAAGCCATGGCCACCCCTGAAAAAAAGCCATGCAACATGCTGTGGAACACAGATGTCCTACACCTCAGAATGGGGGACCTACCAAGTATTAGACTGGTGCACCACAAGTGTTGCATGGCATCCCAGATGTGTTCGATAACACTGAGATCTGGTGACTTAGGTGGGAATGGCCTTGGTGACTTAAGTGGGGGAAAAAAGTCTGGGTTTGAAGACCCACATAGTCAGGATCTGTTCTATGTGTAGTTTGCATGATCTCCCAGTGTCTGTTTTTGGTTTCCCCCTAGGTGTTTCTATTTGATGGAAGTCTCCTTAGATGGGTGTGTTTGTTAAATGCTGGATGTATACACACTTAACAGCACATATGAAGCTATCTGTATCATTGGTTCTTTTCATATTCAGTTGACAACCCGAAAGCAGAAAATGAAAAAAAAAAATGTTATTTGTTTATAAATCCAACACACACAAATAATAAATAAATAAATACATAAATAAATAAATATCATGACAGGAAAAAACATGTGGGGAATGATATTTTCCAGGCAAATCTCCTACACCCAACGACAACCCCTCCTTATGCTTTTAGTGCAAAGGACTCCTCTACAGATGAAACGTGTTCTACATACTATTTGTTAATTTTAAAATCATATGGATAAATTTTACAAAGAAGGAGATATCACAATGAACGAAACTATTCTTATAATAAATGCTGGTGCAGCTGAGATGAGTAACCTGTGTCCTGTGCGATACAGTTTATTAATGTCAGAAGAGAGACAGACTAGTGTACTGAATAAGAGCACATCCAGTATTAGTACATATATTGACATTTACAACAGGAAATGTGAAAAGAACACACCGCTATAAACCTACACATATTCCAAATAAACTGATGCTCAACACAGCAACAGAAAAAAAAAATGTTTTTTGCACATACACGTTAAAGGTGAAACAGGGGAACTGAATTCTCCCAAACACCTGTTCACACCAATCAGCCAAGTTAAATATTAAAATCAAATTTGACCCGTGGACGTTTTTTTTATTTATTTTTATTTTGTGTTTTTGACTGGAGTGTAAAGTCAAAAGAACAAAAACACAATCCGCTATTTGTTTTTTGGTGTTGGATTCATAAACAAATAACAAAATGTTTTTTTTTTTTTTCATTTTCTGTTTTCGGGATCTCAATTGAATATGAAAAGAACAAATGATACACAGATTCTAAATGACTAAATTAGACACTGTTCAGCTCATGTTCAAGCTCGACTAGGCTTATGGCACATTTTCTCTAAATAAACCAGCAAAGCTGCAACCTGTTCCATCATGTGTACTTTGAGTAGATAAAATGTTTTCAGTCTAGCAACTTCAATTTCCCCTTAAAACAGATTTTAAGGATAGGAAACCTGCCCAACTAAATAATCCACTCTGTTTATATGCATTAAACCAGTCTAATATAAGCTTCTATGCCAACAAGCTTACATGATACAATATCTGCAATGTATTCGCCCATTAGGGATTGAAACTAGTGGGCAAGTCACTCTGTGTAGTCACCCAACATGTCTGTCACTGAGGGTTTGAATTTTTTGTTTGTGTTGTTTCTTTTCTGATTGCTGGAAAATTTATGTTGAACAATGAGGATCTTTATATATCAATCCTTTTATGTAGCTCCATTTATATTCCTCAGGATTAAACCGTGAAAATGTTAATGCTATCAATTAGTTACAGTGCTACAGTTGTGAAGTTGGGTAAATCATAGGTTTGTGAAGTGCGCTTGGAGGGGAGTGGGTCTACCTTTTGACCCCTGTGAGGTTGTGCCTATTTAGAGTCTGGGTACATGAAACAGACAGGGCTTTTATGTGTAACTCGATTGTTAACTATAACTCAGTTGTAACTCAGCTAATTCAGTATCCTAAGCTCAATAACAGAAGCTAGTTTTCAGACCACGGTTGGATTAGCAGTCTGATTTTCTTGGCATGCCATCAATACTCGTGAGATGTATTCAGATCGCTGTCATTGTGTGTCATCTCTTCATACATTACACACTGGTACATTATGTGGTACTTGATGTTGCTTTCAGAGCATTCTGAGTAATTGTATATGGTATCAGACCGATACTAATACTGGTATCAATACATCCCATTTTTAAACATTAACACTAAAAAATTAGCATGTGTTCACAAAAATATTAGCATCATAGCCTGAATATATGGGCCGTTTTTTTTTTTTCCTCTTTTTCCTGGCTGGCATTTTAGTTATGGCTTCAGCAGGCAGGTGGGAGATAAATCTGTATCTATATGTCAAAGGGACAACGTAATCAAAGTGTCACACGCTTCATAGGGAGAGGCAGCGATTCTGTTTCTGTCTTCTTTCTCAAGTAAAATGACACCTTGTAGCAGTGATGTGAAATAAGACATTTAGGATGAATTATTATTGCTTTCTGTAACAGATCTCCAATATTTCACTTCGTAACTTTTAATATTAGCAACATTAACATTCACTGAAACATTATGTAAGATTCCGTGTCATTTAAGGACACCGGTACACACATACCTGGTAAAAGCCAGGAACTGAAGCAGTAGTGTGTTGACCTGCAACGGATCGGCTTCTTCACGGTGGGGGTCAAAGTTCACAGGCTCATCAGGGTCGAGAAGTTCAGCGGCTTGGTTGAGGTCATCACGGATTTCAGGAAAGCGTGAGGAGAAGAGATGAGCGAGGAAGCCTCGGGAACTCGTCCTGCTGGAGCTGAGGTGAGAGAAGAGTGACTGTCACAATTTTATACTCACCTTATACCATTTTATGTATACATACAATTTCTTTTTTTGTTTTCATTGGATTTCATTCTCTAATTCTTATGAATGAAAAAAAGGTACAAGCTCTAATGCACGCCAATTGAGCATGCAGACCCCTCCAAAAGTATTGGAACGTCATAGCTAATTATGAGTTTTTGTTATAAAACTGAAGACTTTGAGGTTTGAGGTCAAAAGATGAATGTCTTTAATTTATAGCAAAAACAAGTGAACTAACCTAGTTGCTCCAAACTTTCTGATGGGATTGTACGTTATTATACTAGTGAAAGTGAAGTTATTCACCTACTGGGCTTGCATGCAGAGGAATTTTACCTCCGCATTTAACCCATCCTTGCAGTGAAACACACAAGACAATGCACACACAGCTCCTATCTATGGTGCCCAAGGAGAAGTTGGCGGGGGGTGGGGGTTGGGGGGTTGTATGCCTCACTCAGTATGGGGAACATTCTGCTCTCAAGACTGGCTCCTCAACCTAGGTATTACTGTTATGCCGTTTCTGGTCATGGTTTAGCAAATGTGTTAGGTATCGCAGCCATTTTCTAAGCCTTTTCATTAATCAATGAGCCCCTTGAAGTCTCCCTTGATACGGTCAAACACCACCACATAGAGAATTCAAAATGCATGCACTTATATCCCGGTTGCAAAAATATTGCTGCAGTATATTCTCCATTCCCACACTGCAATCTGAGCACTAGTCCAAGAAAACGGCTGCTGAAAAAAATTCCAGCACAGCACTTAAGTGAGCATGAAGAAGCCCAAGAGAGGCCCATGAGAGTAAAGAAAACAGCCCAAGGGCTAGAACATCTCTCTGTGTCTAATCCATCTCTATTTAAATGACAATCAGTCTCCTACTGTACGTCAGAGCTTTGATTTTTAGGAGGAGATGAATGTGTCAGATATACCTGTAAAATTATTATTATTATTTTATTTTTTTTTAGCACATGTTTGCACTGTGAAGGAGTGGCTTTTAATCTCATTGTACATATGTATAGTGACATAAAGTCATTCTATTCTATTCTATCTAATAATAATAATAATAATAATAATAATAATAATAATAATAATACAAGCAGGTATGTGCTCCGATTCTGAATATCCCTCAATCTATCTTGCTGCACATATTTTCAAAGTAAAACTGTATCCCACTCAGTACTCAGAATGACTAGCTATGAATAGTCATCAATTTATAACGTGTTTTGTCAACCAAAGTGATTGATGGCCAATGCCATGATGCCACCCACGAGCCTGTAATGCCTTTAGCCGGTACACCATGCTCTGGAGCTCAAGCTACATAATGCATTGTAAACATGCAAGCTTAATACATTACAAAGACCTAACAAATAGAACAGTATACACTTTTACCATTAACAGCGGCAACGGAGCATTCAGAGGTGATAGAACAGGAATAATAATACTGGTGTGGGAAGAGGCAAACAAAAATAAAGGTGCACTTTAACTGCAATGTTTAGGAGAAAAGAAAAACAAAACACAATAGAATATTTTGTCTCAGGTTAAATTCCAAATAAAGACTATTTTCCTCCACAAATATCTGTGGCATTTGAACTAAGCTCTTAAACCTTTGAATATACCAGCGAATTACTCAGGAACATATTCTACTTTTTTTTTTTTTCAATGCAACACATGTATTTATAGGTCTGACATAATGCTACAAGTTTGAAGATAAATCTTACAGTTGAAACACTGGTCTGAGATGGATTTGTTTCCTAATTAATTTCCTAATTCCAGACTTTCTTTACACTTTCCTGCCCCCAAAACTGTCTTCACCACCAGTGCAAAACAGCAACAAATCAAAACGATAGTGTGTCAGCAGATCTGTCTACAATTCTCCAATCACAACTTCAGTTCTTACCTGCAGTTAGTTCCCATTTACTGTATAAAAAGGAAGCAAAAACACAAACATGGTTTATTTTCTTGTTACAGACAATGGGTCAAGAAATATGCATAGAGACAAAAATGTAATCAGGGAAGGAATTACTAGATATTGTTATGTGACTCTTGGGGGGTGGGGTAGGGGGTGGCTTGGACTAGTACAGTTAGGCTGCTTTGGTAATCTATCAATAGAACTACTGGTTTAGAACTATTTTTATACCCCTCCATCACTTAGTTAGCTTTAGATAGCATATTTGTTAAACAAAATAATAATCATTTTTAATCACCACCACCATCATTATCATACTCATCATACTCATCATCAGCATCATCATTAATACAAAAAGTCAACTGTGCACGAATGACAACAGAAGCAGCTTCTACAAACCCACAAGCTCCACAAAACACAGGTACGTTTGTGTGAACATACAGAATGCAGTCAGTCAGTGTTATGATTTATAACTACATTTCAGACAACATCAAGCCGTACCAGCAGTAGTAGAATACAACACAATGTCCTTAAGACAAGGTCAGTTTTTGGTGAGATCTGGTCACAAACACTGTATCACTCTGCTGAACACCGTTGCTAAGCAAACCAAAGTGAGAAGTACGAAAAAAAAAAAAAAAAACACGCAAATGCCTTGAGCAAAAGGAGACAAGAATGAACTAAAAGAGAAACTAAAAGCATTAAACAGGTTTTAGATAAGTCT
The DNA here is from genome assembly GCA_028565595.1 of Duopalatinus emarginatus. Taxonomy (NCBI): domain Eukaryota; kingdom Metazoa; phylum Chordata; class Actinopteri; order Siluriformes; family Pimelodidae; genus Duopalatinus; species Duopalatinus emarginatus. Next base: position 8,207,134 of record JAOVVF010000031.1, on the reverse strand, counting down.
AAGAAGTTTACACAGTGCCGAACGTCACGTTAGTCGTGTTGTGTAGCAGTAAGTAAGGTGAGTTAGTATGCAGAAATTCACTCTTTAGCATAGTGGATCTCAGCCAATTTTCCTCTCGAGCTCTTTCAGAATTGACTTCTTCATGCTGAGTTAAAATCAAATCCTCTGAACTGATAACTGCCTTTTTTTTTTCTTAAACAAAACAACAGCAACAACAAAAAAAGATCCATAGAGCTAGAGAAAGAGTAAAACACTGCCTTTGGCTGCAGCAATAGTGTGCAATAAGCTCTATATGAGATTTATGACAGTGAATTTTTTATAGAAGTGAGCTTCGTTTGCCAGGGCAGTTGCCGAATACAGATGAACGTGCCACTCATGCATACAGCAGCAGTGTGAATAGCATGCACAGCCTCCGGTAATCTACTGTAAGTACCGCTACGGCACTCCCACACGCATACTACGTACGCACACACAAACACACGCTATGGCTTTCAGCTCAGTAGCGGTGCATTAGTGTAAGAGCATGAGTGAGTTCATGTCAACAGTGTAATAAGCAGGCGATGATCAATAGCATAATTTTCTGGACTCGCTGTATATAATTATTGGGTTGAAGCCATTACGGCAACTCTTCCATCAGTGGTTTTTAATTTGCTATATACAAACCAGGAAATAATACAACACGTAGATCACTACAATTTTCTGCAAAGTTAGGCATTAATAACCCAGACTAATTATTAGCTTCATATTTCCACTCGGCTTGTTTTGAATGCAGCGTTTCTGCGGACAGTAACGTATTTCTAGTAATAAGTGACCTTTAAGGTGCTGTGCAAAAAGCTACAGAAAAGAGCAAGATGTAGGATTTGCAGGCCTGTTCAGACACTCTGTGATATATTTATATTTTATTTTACACTCTATACTTCCGGATCACAATAAATTTTAAAATAAAATAAAATCTGGATTTCATATTTCTTTAAAGCCATTTTTGGACAAGTCAAAAGTCAAAGTCAGCTTTATTGTCAATTCTTCACATGTACTAGACATACAAAGGAATTGAAATTTTGTTTCCTCAATAACCCTCGGTGATGACAAGACAAGACATTTTAAGACATAAATGACCCTAAAGTAATAAATAAGACACATCGATCCTAACACTAACATTAATGCTAAAGTAACAATAAATAACTGAAGTGACAGTAAATACACAAGCACAACAAATAACACACACCTAACAAACAAATGCCTCACGCTGATATTAAAGTGACAAAACCTGATAGTAACAGAACCTTGATACATTTTCATACTAATCAAAGTAAAAGCGCAGTGGTGAAGATTAAGTTAACAATAAAGAGTAAATAAACACTAAGGTAAAAAAGGTATTTTCAGTGTACATGTCGGGTAGCAGCAAACTGAAATAGTGCAAGACATACATTAATAGTAGCATCAAAAGATTCTATTGACATGATGTGTGAATGCCTATTGTTCAAAGCACCATACAACTAAAACTGAACTGACTACTCAAAAAGGTATACTATGTTCAAATTCTTCCTTTCTAAATAAATCAAATAAAATCACACTTCTATAGGGAGCGTGAACTACATTAAGTTCACCACACATCTCAAGGCACCAAATTATGGTTAGAACAACACTCAGATCGCAGAATTGTGGACGGAAATGTGGTGTTTATTGCCTTTAGAATATTTCCACAAGCTTGTGGAGTCCATGCTGTGGGGGATCTACTAAGTATTAGACTGGTGTACCAGTGTCGACATCCTCTAAGCTTTAATTTCAATGATTTCTTGTTTTGTTTTGCCCCTGGTTTTGACCCCATGACAATTGGCACATTTTTGATTATACTGGACGAATCAAAAGTCAGGACATGTTTTAAATAGGGCTGTTGAAGTTAACGCGATAATAACACATTAACGCGATCTCAAATTATCGCGATAAAAAAAAAAGGGCCATTAACGCAAATTCTAATTCGGCCCTGCGATTCACCCGTAGTTCATGTTGAGGCGTGTTGCACGCTGCTTCAGTAAGAGTAAGGCTGCGTCCGACATGGCATACTTACAATACATCGTGTCGCATACTAACTAGTATGGGAGTATGGCATTTTGGACGCAGCCTAAGTTTGAGTGATGGTGAAAGAT
>JAOVVF010000031.1:8180864-8191203 GCA_028565595.1 Duopalatinus emarginatus | reverse complement strand
GCAGAGAAAACAAGATGTCATACTGACACAGGCACAGTCATGCAGAGAAAACAAGATGTCATACTGACACAGGCACAATCACACAGAGAACATAAGATGACATACTGACACAGGCACAATCACACAGAGAACATAAGATGTCATACTGACACAGGCACAGTCATGCAGAGAAAACAAGATGTCATACTGACACAGGCACAATCACGCAGAGAACATAAGATGTCATACTGACACAGGCACAATCACACAGAGAACATAAGATGGCGTACTGACACAGGCACAATCACACAGAGAACATAAGATGTCATACTGATACAGGCACACTTACACATACAAAAACAATAATTCAGATTGATGCACAATCACATGGAGAAAACAAGATGTCATACTGACACAAGGACAATCACACAGACAAAACAATAATTCAGACTGACACAGGCACAATCACACAGAGAAAACAAGATGTCATACTGACACAGGCACAATCACACAGAGAAAAGAAGGCACAGGCACAATCACACATACAAAACAAGATGTCATACTGACACAAGGACAATCATACAGAGAAAACGATAATTCAGACTGACACAGGCACAATTACGCGGAGAAAACAAGATGTCATACTGACACAAACACAATCACACAGAGAAAACAAGATGTCATACTATCACAGGCATATTAAAACATACAAAACAATAATTCTGACTGACATAGGCACAGTCATGCAGAGAAAACAAGATGTCATACTGACACAGGCACAATCACACATATAAAACAATAATTCAGACTAACACAGGCACAATCACACATATAAAACAATAATTCAGACTAACACAGGCACATTAACACAGAAAACACAAGATGTTATACTGACACAGGCACAATCACACAGACAAATCAGTAATTCAGACTGAGACAGGCAAAATCACACAGAGAAAACAAGATGTCATACTGACACAGGCACATTAACACAGAGAAAACAAGATGTCATACTGACACAGGCACATTAACACAGGGAACACAAGATATCATACTGACACAGGCAATCACCCAGACAAAACAATAATTCAGACTGACACACACAGACAAAACAAAAACAACCAAAAAAAGAAAACTCTATGATGGTATGGAGTTCATTCTGATGGATTTGGTCTCTTCCAACAAAACAATGCAACACCATACATGGCTGTAGATGACAAAATTATGGTTAGAGGAACACTTGAGTTTACGCGTATGCCATTCCCACCTTAGTCACCAGATCTCAATGTTATTGAACACATCTGGAATGCAATGCAACTCAATGCGCTGAGGAATACATAAGTGCTACACCTCGGAAAACAACAGAAATAGGGACAATTCTGCAGAAATTACGGTGTTTATTGCCTACAGAATGGACTTAACTATATGTCGATTTAAGAACCAAGCACAAAAACAACAACAAAACAAGCTTTTCCTCGTTATGGTGCCATAACATAATAGTAAAATAATAAAATTTGAGCTCACAGAGCCACAGCAGAGGACAGAGGACAGTCCAATGATCCTGCTGTTTCTTTTTAGTGATGAGTTTTATGTTTGCAGTTTCTTATTCACAGTCTATTGACGATTGTCTTAAAGTAAAAAATTAAGGGGAAAAAAACAAAACAAAAAAAAAACCAGCAAAACAAACAAAACACAAACATTGAATTAGAAATCGAATTTAAAAAAAAGCAAAGGAGGATTATCCACTTTTTTATCACATAAGCTCCTGGATTTGTGTTAAGATCAGGAGCTGTCTCAGACTGTCTGAGTTTAAAGAATGATTTATTAATTGTTTACTGTTACCTGACACAAAGTTTTGTATTATTTAAGCTTGACTGAAGAAAAAAACAACCCTCTATTCACTGAATCTGAGGCTTGTACGTTGCTAAGGATGCATGGAATAGATAGATAATTAAATAACTGAATCAATCCTCATTCTCCCCAAAACAGACTAGGTGATTAGCTCACAAATTAAATCGACCTGGAATCTCCATAAACACGGCAGATGGTTCTTTTCTGTTAACTGACTTGTGTGTGGATATATTTTTCATTTTGTGAATGTTTATCCCTCAACATTCAACAGGTATATAATGCACTTGAAAGCCATATTTATTTAAGGAGTTTTCTGCACTTACTTTACCTGAAAATAAAAGTGAAAAGGGTGAGTGTATTTTTTTTTAAGTTTTACACAAAATAGTGATAGTAATATCATTATCACTAAATATCACTGAATTATAGATGAGAAATGGTGAAACTAGTCAATATAATAAGAAATATAAGTATAGTGGAACTAAAGAGAAAAACTAGTCTAACAATAATGTTGATGACTGGAACAGTGAGTAGAGAAATGGATGTAAATATTATAATCACCTTGTAAAAAGTGTACAGTGTAGAGTATAGTGAGTATATTAAATAACTGTTAGCTCAGTGGTTAAGGTCAGATGGTCATCAGTGGAGAACCATAAAGGAATAAGTATGTATAGTGAATAACCATAATAGGGAGAGTGATTATAATGGATAACCATAATAAGTGAGTATACTAGAGAAGTCTAATGACACAACTGTGGTTGGTGTGGTACAGTGGTAACATCATTGGCTCCCATGTGAGAGACCTGAGTTCAATTCCCAGTCTGGGCAGTCTGTGCTACACCAATAAGGGTCCTTGGGCAAGACTCCTAACACTACGTTGGCCAACCTGTAATACCAATAACCTCGTAAGTCGCTCTGGATAAGATGTCAAATGCTGTAAATGTAAATGTAATAAGGAAAGTGAGTAGTGGTAAACCATAAAAAGAACAGTGAGTATAAAGGAGAAAGGTAATGCTGAAAGTAAGAATAGTGTAGATCCATAAAAAAAAATATAGCATATTGTATAAACATTATGGGGAAAGTTAGTATAGTGTGGAAAATGTGGAAAAAATGTACATTGGGGATGAACTGCATAGTGTTGAATATAAATGGAAAACTAAGCACATAAAAAAAATATATAACTGGGATAGAGAATGTAGCAAAAATGATAACGAATATAAAAATAATAGTGGAGAATAACAAGGAAATCATGAGTTAAGCAGCAAATAGTAAGTATAATAATGGCAGTCACCAACATAGTGATTTGGAATAATAAGATTTAAGGAAAAAAAAAAAGGTATCATGGTAAGAATAACATGCATAGTGCAGAAACATCTACTGAGTATATTTAAAACGTATTGGGAGTAGAATCACTCTAATGAGGAAGTGTAATGATTAGATGACCGAGTAACCGATCAATGATTTAAGTTTTGAGCTTTTGAGCTTTTGAAGGAAGCAGAATGTTCCCTGACTCCTGGAAGCTTTTTCCAAATTTTCATGGTGCAACTCTACCGTAACCAATAGCAACGATGCCGCATCCACCCTCAGATGATCAGGACATTTTTTTCCCCCATGGACACTGGCTCAGATGAAGGTTATAGCACTGTGCCTCGCTGCATGTATTGTAATTACTAAATTGAGAGACTATAGCAAAATGCATATTTAAAAAGTAGTGTTAAACAAGAAGAAAGGTAACAGATTGTGAAACTCTTACTCCAGGACCACGGGTGGTGCGCAGGGGTGATGCTTCAGGTCCAAGCTTGCTTTCCTCTGAAAGAGAAGAAAAAAAAACAAGTAGTCAGAATAAGCTCACTTCCTTTTCAAAGATTCTTCCTTCCATCAGACTTTGATCAATATTTCAGTTGCAGGATTTTTTTTTTTTTTTACTTTAATGATGCTTCAAACACAAATAAGGGCAAAGGCATTAGGTTAGAACTTAATATAAAGCTGCACATTTGTCACGAAGCAGGCTTCACTGTATCTTTCCTCCCACACGCCATCTAAAACAAATCAGCCATCTAACCGCAAACTGTATCCACTTCATTATTCACTCTGAAATTTATTTACACCATGTCATCTGCTGGTGTTGGTCCACTGTGTTTTATCAAGTCCAAAGACAACACAGCCATCCACTAGGAGCTTTTTCCTGCTTCCATCTGCTGAAAACCTTTATGGAGATGCTAATTTCCTTTTCCAGCAGGACCTAACGCCTACCCACAGTGCCAACACCACTACCAAATGGTTTGCTGACCATGATATGACTGTGTTTGATTGGCCAGCCAACTCTCTGGACCTGAATCCCATAAAGAACCTACTGGGGTATTGTCAAGAGGAAGATGAAAAACACCCGACCAAGTAATACAGAGTGGCTGAGGGCAATTGTCAAAGCATCCTGGGCCACTAGCTGACTGACCCCATGCCATGCCACATCGACGCAGTAATTCATAGTAAAAGAGTAAGTATATAAATAAAAATACTGTATATAGTGTACACAAACTGTGCATCCTTTACTGTTTGATATTGTAATATAATAATAAACTATAATATTCTTGGGGGGCAGCTTGTGGTTAGAGAACTGGTCTCGTGACCGGAAGGTCCCAGGTTTGCTCCCCTACAACAGACAGGACACAACTGAAGTGCCCTTAAGCAAGGCACCTAATCTGCCAACTGCTTCCCAGGTGCCATGTTTTGCAGCTGCTCCTTTGCTCTAGGCAAGTGCCCCCTAGTGTTCACTGCAAGAATGGGTCAAATACTGAGGTCAAAATCCTTTCTGTGCAAGCCAATAGTGTAAAAAAATAAATAAAAAAAAAACCTTGTTTAAATGGAGCATCTACAAGCATGTAGAGGGCTGGAGCACCTTGTTGCTAAAAGATCTAAGAAAAGAATGACCAGACTGGTTTGAGCTGACAGGAAGTCTCTATCTCAGATAATCACTCCTGTAATAATGAACCGTGTTGAGGAAAGGACGAGCTAAAACAGTAGAAGACCTCTTTAGGTTCCACTGTCAGCAAGAACATGAATCTTAAGGCTTATCATGGATACAGACTCACAAACACTGGACAGCTGAAGAGTGGAAAAAGACCAGGGAGAGAGCGAGTGGGAATTAGTGGCATTGTGTGGTAAAATAGAGAATTGCAAGTAAATGCGCAAACCATCCTCATGGATATCAGTTTATACCACATAAATCAAGATTTAGAGAGGAAGATTAAGAAAGATAAACATTTACTTTTTGTCTGCCATTTTTAAGTTTCAATGCTTGCTGTATCTTATTCTATTTTATATGTACTATATGAAGTATTATTTTTACAATAGATAGTTTTGTCTCTCAATTTGAAATCTAAAGGTGCAATATATTATTATTATTATTATTATTATTATTATTATTATTATTATTATCATTTCAGAAACACAACAAAATTCACAACAAAAAACCACAACAAAATTCTTGCATTCTCCAAATTTTCTCTTTTTTCCCCTTGCGTTCCTCCATTATCCAGCTCAGAATGAATGGGGAAGCCCACATTTACATACTCATAAATGATTTTCATGCACCTTGCATGGGTAAATGTGGTCAGTACAGAGGCGGAATACGAGGCTGGTTCACCTGTGCACATTTTGAAGTAGATTGTGATTTATGAAGAGGAAACAGCATGCAGCTGTGCGTATGCACGGCTTTATTTTTTTGGTGCACCAAAATACCACAGTTTCTAAATGAAGCCCCAGCTGATATGTATCCCATAGTAGCCTGTGATGCATCAGATTCATGTTCATGCCTGACAGGCATGGAACCTGCTGCTGTTGAAGCCCATCCACCTGAAGGTTCAATGTTTTGTCCATGCTGAGATGCTTTTCTGCTCACCACATGTGTAAAGACTGATTATACAATACGAGTTACTATATTCTTGGCAACTTAAACCAAAATCTGTCCATATTCCTCTAGTGACTGTTGTGTGTGAAATTCCCAGAAGATCAGCAGTTTCTAAATATTCAAATCAGCCACTCTGGCACCAGCATCCATGCCATGAACAAAGTCGCACAGATAACACTTTATTCTTACATATATAATTGCCAGATCATCATCTTTCTATCTCATGCTCCATCTGTTTTCCCTCACACGCATCTAAACTCATCGATCTGTCTTTCACACTCTCTCTTCCTCGTTCTCACTACACCATCCTTCTTATTTACACCTTTTCCTCGCGCTCGCATTCGCCAGACAGTGCGGAACTTCTTCTCATGTGTCTCGCATGATTTAATCACGAGAGTGTCTGTGAGCCGCACCGACGCCTCGTTAAGCCCGGCATGACAGACGAGCAGTCTTTGGTTTCTCACCACAGTCTGACAGTAGCTGAGAATGTTTTACCATTACATACTATCAGACAAATCAGTGCCTGACAGCGTTCAAATCATCGCAAAACGAAATGAGAAAACGCGTCACTCCACCAATTAATTAAACAAGCCTGACTGCTGTAGCTTTGATGAGCAGTGCAGCTTACAGTGGAATTACTGATTTCCTACAGAGGTGCATGATAATTATCCCACTATTATTAATGACTTCTACTAATCAAGGTTTTGTTAAATTTGTAAGCATATCTTGCAAAGGGGCTAATGGGACTGTCTGCGTATTGATCAGCAATGATAGGATGTTACAGATCCTTAGCGCCAACATCGCAATCATGCATGAGAATGCCTCTGGTTCTCCTGAGCCTCATCCTGTTCAATCAGCCTGCAAAATAACAAATCATTCTGATAATAAAATGTTGAATCAGCAACATCAATCAAATGTGTCTGCTATCTCTGGCATGCATAGAACCACTCGGCACAAGAACCGCTACTTCCCACCCTACACACTGCAATATACATTGTAGTACATGTATCAATATTACGTATATACCTTACATATTTACCTCTGTGTATCTTACATTAACATTTATGGCATTTGGCAGATGCTCTTATCCAGAGCGACTTACAAGGTTATTAGTATTACAGGTAGGCCAACATAGTGTTAGGAGTCTTGCCCAGGGACTCTATTGGTGTAGCACAGACTGGCTGCCCAGATCGGGAATCGAACCCAGGTCTCACATTGAAGCCCAGTGATGTTACCACTGTACCACACCAACCACTGTTGGTACATGCATATCTGAGGAAATACATATGTATATAGAACAGCAACTGTTACACTGCATATGTGTTTCTGTAACCATAATTTGTATGGTGGTGCATTGTTATGTTAGAAGCCAACATAAGAATGAATGCAGGACATGAATAACTTGTCTGAAAGGAGGCCTATGAAGCGTCCACCCATCAGAGATGTTTGTAGATGTACCAGGGGTCCTGATATCATTACGGAGCCACTACCAGCTGCTACCGTCTTCTTTTTTTTTTTTCAAGCACACATACAGTCCTTATATTTCTGATAGATTATGTCTATAGAACATACCCCAGCCTCTGAGTTGCTTGCTCTGGTTCATTAATGTTGTCATTAGCTTAGCTAACTATAGCTATAACAATAAAAAGCATGTCATCAATCACCTTGAGTGTGTTGTTTATAAATAGATAATACATGACTAAAAAAGTCTTTAGTAGCACTCAGAACACCAGAGGAGAGAAGAACATGTACTACACATAGATATTATTTTCTGAAGTCGAGTCTGATACCAGACTATTGTGTAATTCATCATCATTCTTATCATTTTTATCTTTCCCTTATTTCACTTGTCAAAATGACAAATACACTGACACTCTGACTGCCATATGGAGCATCACAGGTCTGCGTGCTGAGCAACACAGACCGAAAACACAGACAGACCCACAGACCAACACTCGGAGTCAAACACAGACAGACACATATACTATCTGATACTCTGACTGAAATGGACCTACACTGACTGAGGCATAGGTGGACACTAAACCACAGAGTGAACAGACCTGTGCCCCGACAGGTGGCTCACAAGTGTGTTCCTTAATAACGAAGACAAGTGGACATAGAAACACACACTCCATGCAGAGTCAACCAATCACACCAACAGACTAAGAGACCAAAACAGACAAATTCTTGAAGCAGTAAATAAATGGACACTAAGATGACCAAAATGTGGGCCACAATGCAAGCCAAACTACAGACCAACACTCGGGCTGATGCCCAGAATGAGCTATGGAATTAAGCATAGACAGGCACACTGACCAACATACGGACCAAAAACCCCAAGACATAGACAGGCACACACATGCACACACGGAAGGACATGGACCAACACTGTGACACGGACAGACCACAGGACAGAAACATGGACGCACACATGGACTGACCCATGAATTTACATTTGGACAGATTGGACAGCACAAACGGAAACACAGACACAAACACAAACAGGCCTCATGCACAGCTAAAAAGAAGCATATTATATTCGAATGTGTAGATAGAAAACATTGTGAGTCTGCCAGTTTCTTTGACTGTATGTGACTCAGCAATAAGGGCTGCTTTCCTGCTTTTTATGGAGCTGCTCGACTGTATTATAAATAGTAATAAATCATGTTTATGTCTTGACAGCAGTAGTTAAAAGTGTTATTCAGCCCCGCTCCTGATCGGTATCGACTATCAGCCATGCTAAAAGGTGATAAGCGATCAGTATCAGCCACAAAAACACTGATTGGACCATCTCTAGCTATAAAGTGAAAGTGAACTACCCTTTTTGACTACCGTGCAGTGGAATTGATCACAGCATTTAAGGCATCCATGCAGCAGTGTGCAACACAAACTGGAAGCGGTGAGCACACGTGCCCAAAATGTTGGGTAGCTCCTATCCGCAGCACCTGGGGAGCAGTTAGGGGTTAGGTGCCTTGCTCAAGGGCACTTCACTCGAGCCTTGCCAGTTATAAACAGGTGGCTCACAAGTGTGTTCCTTAATAACGAAGCCTACGGCTGCTCCTGTAAGATGAGCTGTGAGGTTTGTTTAAAGGAGGCAGTTACCTTGAAAACTGCATACAGAATGGACTTCAGTTGAGACTTTACATAGGTGCAATTGGTTTTACTGGAGGAGATACAGTAAATCTGGTTTATTTCAAGTCATCTGATTGGCTTTCGAATTCGGATATGTGTGCTATTTATGTCTACAGATACCACATACTGGGACATCACAGTGTAAAAACACATTCTACGCCAGGTAGGATGTGCAAACTATAATAACATGACTCACGTCTGTTACTATTACTGGGTTTAATTATAAAGTTACCATGAGATTGATTGAACCAGAATAGTCTCTCTGTGGGAGCTTTATGTTCGACGAAATACAAAAGGTAATTTGTTTTGGAATTCTTACCAATTTGGAGCCGATTAAAATCACACATCTTGTTGGTAATCACTTGAATTACCTCCCCTGCTAAAATGAATCCAACTCCGAAACAGCTTTAGGTGAGTTTGAGTGGCAATGCCGGATTCCCTGTTTAATGGTCCACACATTACACAGCCTCAGCAGAACACACTCTCTATCAGATCTACACAGATCTATAGGAACCGCAGCGGCGTGTCGGCTTCTAACCGAAGTCAAACGTGAGCAAACACTGTAATAAGAAGCAATCAGCTTTAGATTGAATGAGATTTAATCAAGCTTGCATAGAGCTGCTATTGCACAGTATAGTAAGAAACATGACCAGCAATCAGGCTGGAGCGTGAGGGTTATGTACACAGTTGTCTTTTTATTGTTTTATTCATGCATTTAACAAATTGCTTTTGTAAAAATTGCTCGAACTGCATACACAGATTTTGTGTGCTATTATTTTGAAATGTGACCGGGAATCACAAACTAATCGCATTTGAATGATGAGTGGTATTTGAGTTCAGCAATAAAACAGACACATTTCTCTGTTCATCTACTCGAAGCGAGTATGACTCTGTAGAACAAACAGAAGTCAAGGCAATGAAGACAAAAACAGGAAGAGGCATTTACTGAAGTGCCAGAAAACAAGTGCAGACGAGCCTCTGCAAAATTCATAGGCTGGTGGTGGCTCTGTCATGGTATGGGGTTTGTTTAGCTGGCATTCAATAGGACCCCGGGTACATGTATAAATGTCTCTGACAGATGTCCGGCATTCATTCTTTTCGGTTTGGCCTCTTTCGAACAGACTGACGATATCTTGCACTCAACTTCAAAAACAAAGGGGTTCAAATAGACAGCGAAATTAGACGGGAAACTTAAAACTGGTATACATGATCAAGACACATTAGGGCATCAACCAATGATGAGACAGGGAGGAAACGTAAGTATGGACACAAAATATCAAGGACTCAAGATGGGAAAAGGGACGCGACCTGATTAAAAAGGGTGTGTATGACTATGAAAACTGAGACACACATGGAGGTAGCCGTGGCCTAGTGGTTAGGGAACTGGTCTCTTGAACGGAAGGTTGTGGGTTCGATCCCCGCCCAGGGCAAGACACGACTGAGGTGCCCTTGAGCAAGGCACCTAACTCCCCC
>JAOVVF010000031.1:8161128-8172804 GCA_028565595.1 Duopalatinus emarginatus | reverse complement strand
TAGGTGCCTTGCTCAAGGGCACCTCAGTCGTGTCTTGCCCTGGGTGGGGATCGAACCCGCGACCTTCCGGTCACAGTTCCTACTAGACCACGGCTGCCCCAAAATCCTCTGCAGGTCAATCACTTCACTTTCACTTAACTTAGTGATTAAAAGTGTTTCGTCTGAGAATATTTTAAGATTGATTTTGCTCATACATGACGTAATATACATCCATACTTTATTTCTATCTCCTCTATTAAATGTTAACCCAAAACTCCAAAAAGCAACAGTTTGTATTCCGTTTGATCAACTTTTTGACCTTGAAAAAAAAAAAAAAAAAAAAAGTCATTTTCTTTGTGATCCGAATGTAGGCGACACACATTTCATTTTGGAGCTTTTTTTTCCCGCAGGATCGTAAGCTAATGAAGACGATCAGACTCGCATCCCTCTCTAGAGGGGCTGCTGAATGGAGGACACACTTTATACACACCAACACAAACGATTTCCAGCGTTTATGGGTTAGGGCTCAGATGGCACGAGGCAGGGACACAGGTGATAACTGCTTGGAGGGCTTGGAAGGGCTCAGGCGCATAATCTGTCGCAAATGAGATAGCATAAAGCATGCTGCGTTTCAGCTGAGAGCGTCTTCGCGGCACGCGGACGCAAATAAGGCCAAGCACTTGGGTCACACACAGAACGGTCCCATTTGAAAAGATTCTGAGTAATATGCTGAAATTTTACTACAACTGTTACAGCTACGTCTTTATTATTGTACCGTGTTTATGATTATAAGCTTCAGCTTAACAGCTTCAATCTAGTTAAAGGTCGACTGTCCATCTGTGTTTATCATGAGTTCAAAAAGTGGGTCATGAAGTGATTAGAGAGGCATTCAGGAAAAGTAACTCATGGAAGGTTCTGCATATTTTAATCTTCCAGGGATGCTAGTTATCCTCAAACAAGAGCTTTTTAGATGGTGATGGACATACAAGGAAAACATAACCTTTTCTTATTTACATACACCGATCAGCCATAGCATTAAAAGCCCTCATAACCACAAGGGGTGGGACATATTAGGCATCATCTTCTTTTTCTTCTTCTTCTTCTTCTTCTTCATCAACACCAATTATAATCATCATCCAAGTGTCTCCAAGTGGTGCAACAGAAAAAGTCCACCAATATTCCAGAGATGTCAAGGTCAAATTTCAATGAGATCCCAAGAGAGTAAATATAGCTAGAATCATTCCCACTATAATCACTGGTTTTTAATGTGAATTTCAAGAACAAAGCTTGCAAATAAACTGAGGTTTGAATAATTCAGCATCAAGGTAGCCTGACCTTTCAAGCTGCCACTGTCGGGCCCTTGAACAAGACCCTTAACCCTTACAATCTGGGATATGTGAAAAAAGAATTTCACTATGCTATAATGTGTATATGACAATTTCATTTCACATATATATAATGTGTATATGACAATGAATTTCACTATGCTATAATATGTATATGACAATGTGTATATGACAATATGTGGCAAATTAAGCCAGGACAAGCCAAGCTAGAAGCTAAAAACTACTGATCAAATGTGGTTTTCACAGAAACATCTTTATTAATGTGTCCGGTCAATTAACATCACTTCTCTACTGACACACAAATCTTCACTAGCGTTAGTGCCTGTCTGTCACACTTACATTTCTCCCCACTTGGGTACATTTCTGAAATACTTGGCATCCAACCTCAACAACTGATTGCTTTAGAATTGTTTAGGTTATTATTATTACTAATATTATTATTATTATTATTATTATTATTATTTTTGATGGCTTGATTCATTGTTACCGTTACATTTACATTCATTACATTCATTTCGGCAGATTCTCTTATCCAGAGCGACTTACAAGGTTACTGCTACTACAGGTAGGCCAACATAATGTTAGGAGTCTTGCCCAAGGACCATTATTAAGTGTAGCACAGACTGGCTGCCCAGCCCGGGAATGGAACCTGGGTCTCTCACACTGTACCACACCAATCACTTAGCTTGTTCTTAGCTTGTCTTGAATTTAGGCCAAACCCCAAATTGATTCTTATCCACTTTATATCAAATTGCTCTGGAGTTTCAATAAAGATTAATTGGCACACTTGACTACATTTGGGTGTGCTTGTAGCAATAAATCGCACTTTTACTGAAGACCGAGCAATGGAGTTCGGCTTGCACGCCACCTCTTAAACAAATCCACTCTCCTCAGTACTTCACCCTGGGAAAGGGATAGCACACACAGATTTACCACACATATTTCATCATCAAATAAGTTTAATAAGGTCCCCCAGGATAAAGATACATAGCTAGGATGGACACGTCTGGATTTGAATTTAAGCTGAAGACAGCACTTGCTGAGTCCATACATTTATATCACAGTGGTGATGAATTCTCAATTGTGATTAGTCAGAAAGGAAAAAAAAAAGAAAGAAAAAAATCATTATTTTTGCATATTTAGACACATTCAGCTGTAGGTAACATAGCCAAATAACCTGCATAGTGGATACTTCACATGAACAGATTACAATGTGTGTGTAATTGTTGATATGGTGAAGATTTTATTATGCTTTTTCGGAATGAGTCTCCAGTGTCAGTGCTGTGTAAATGCCAGATTTAAAGCTGTCGCTTTGAGTTTTTCCTTCACAATGTTTTTAAGATGGAGGATTTGGCAGTTTATAAGGAGATGAATTTTTCTTTATGGATAATTAACTCCAAGTACAGCCGGGGGCAATACAACAATATGATATTGATATTGTGATGAATGAATTTCAAATATGCTTCTCTGAAATATTGAGGGGTAATGTTGTAATGTTGTTTTATTATCAATATTATTATTATTTTTTATCATTCACAAACAACTGATGAGTTGTTAAAAGTTTTATATAATCTTTAAAATTAATATTTTTTTTATTAATATTTTCATTTTTTTTATAAATAAGAAATATTTTTTAAATATAACAAAATCATATATAATTAAAACAAAATCATTTTGTGCTTGTTTTGACGGCAAACATTTGTGTCTGGCTGGAAAAAAATTGTTAGCAAATGTACAGCATATCAGGATACATTAGACATATTGTCAAAACGCCACCAAGAATTGTGAATTGTGGTCATGACTTAAGGATCAAGTAAAAAGTAAGATTATTTATATAAAGTAATAACAAGAAATGACCTTTTCTGAAGACATTCTATAACATTAAAGCAATTCTAATAGATTCAATATATGACATTGTTATATAACATACATAGTATTAAGAATACACTCATTCATTCTTTAACCTGCTTATCCTAGTACTGGTTTGCAGGTTAAAAGGGGTACTGGGGTCTGTCCTTACAGACATCAGGTAGAAGGCAGGCAAACACCCTGGACAGGTCACCAGTCCATCTCAGGACAGACACACATGCACTCAAACCTAGAAGCAATCTCCAATTCATCGGACTGCATGTGATTGGATTGTGGGAAGAAATCCACACAGACATCACAAGCACATGCAAACACAACACAGAAAGGGAACCCTGCACCCTCCCAGCTGGGGAATCAAACCCAGGACCTTTCTAGCCGTGAGGCAGCAGCGCTACCCACTACCATGCCACCTAATAAATAATAATAAGACACAATTTGTAAGAATTGTGGAAACGCTATAAGAGATAGGAAACACTGCAGGACATGTTGATATTGGAAAATAATTCCACTGGGCTACATAATATCACTGATTATTTTCCTATAACAGCACATTCTGTCCTGTTTTATTTCATACACGTTAAAGGGAGATGACAGTCTTGGAGAATATGTCTTCATTTTAGCTGAATGATGAATTAATTGACGTGATTAATGACTTGCCTTGTGAGCAAATACAAAACTGTTCCAGACAGCAAACAGATTTGTTTCACTGTAAGTAAAAACATCAACAGAATCAATGAATTTGTCATGATTTATAGATTTTGCTTTGTTTCTGAAAACATGAAACAATCCAACAGAATAAAATCAAAAAGCGGGAGAAGAGTTGAGCTGAGAAAATAGCACACTTCCATTATAAACAGAAGGCTTGAGTTTGGGTTCAGCCTTGCAATGCTAATGCATGGTGATGTATACTGAACATAGGGCTGTCATTGGCTTGAGAAAGGCACGCCATGCAGTGCTATGCAACATGCTATGCTACTTGGAGCTGCCAGCATGACTGATGGGTAGGGAAAAAGACTGGAATATGAATGATCCACAAGTCCACTGCAACATAAAGACCTGATCATGGCATAAAGTTTTGGGTGTGCTTGTAGCGATAGCGTATTTTCAAGCTTGAGCAACCGAATGCAGATTGCACGCAAATTGGAACAGATTTACTCCACCTTGGTATGACATTACTATAGTCCATATGTTATACATGTATTTTTACCACAGCGCTAATGAATTTTCAACTCTGATTGGCCAGAATTATTTTTTGCATTATTTTCAAAAATAATTAAGCAAGGCAAACTACATGTAATTTACACAAACAACTCCACCCCTCTTACACATCACTGAACCTTGTATGTCTGTGTCCCTGTTGCTGGTTCACTGGATCACACTTCTTTGGACCACTTTACTAACCACTGTATATCAGGAATTCCTCACAAAACCTACTGTTGTTGTCTAGGGATCACAACTAGTTCCTTGTCAAAATAACTTGCACATTCCTACACTTGCCCATTTTTCCTGCTTTCAACACATCAGCTTTGGAAACTTACTGTTCTATTGCTGCCTAATATATCAAACTCCTTGAGAGGTGCCATTGTAACCGTTCTACATGTCACCTTGGTTTTAATGCTCTGGCTCATCGATATATAGTGAACAATCCATGTGAACAGATTATGTCAGTAGATGTGTGCATGCAAGTTGCATTGATCAGACAAAATGTGTTCAGTCTTTGCAGCTCCACTTGAATAATGGCAAAGATTATCGGAGCAGAGTGTGCTGTGTTCGCATACTTTAAGATGTCTCCCAGTGCACTATGCCATCTGGGAACTTTTAATGTACTTTTTAATGATTACTGCATATTCAGATACACTACCATACTGTTTTACCTGCTGTTTAGTATAAAAGAACATGATTTTGGACTCCAGTCACTGAGGTTATATTCATTCCGAGGACACCGTCATTCTTATTTATTCTTAAGATGATGCTGACTCAAAAGTGAAAAGAAATTAAAATAAATAAATAAATAAATTTTCTGTTGCCTAGACAAAATAAACTGAGATTGGACAAGCTGCAAATATATAATATATACATATAAGACATTTTTAGTAACAAACAAACAAACAAACAAATATGGATAATAAAATAGAATACTAGCAGGTAAATGAGTGCTCTGCGCCAAAAAAAAAAAAAAAGAAAAAGAAAAAACTTGTTGATTTAAGCACAGGCCAAGTAATAACAGCAAGACTGTGATTTCACAAGAGAGGTGGCTTATTACAGGAGGAAGAATCTATCATCTGTGCGGCTGATTACAACGCCTACACAAGCAAATGCTAAAAACATCGGATTGCATCCCGTAGCAACACTTTAATGCACGCCGACTTACCCGTCTCCAACAATACGAAAAGAAAACACCGACTTATTTCCATTCCTTCCATTTGTAGAAAGGATATTTTCAGCATGACAGCTGAAAATGTCACAATGCATAAAGCTATCCACGAGTGCAATAAACATTTTAGCATAAACTGAGCGAGGCAGTAATAGAAAGGAACCTGTGCTCAGTGAGCGCAACCCGAACCTAAAACCGGCACAAACGCAACCAACAAAAGTTGTTCTACAAGAGAAATGCATTACCCGAGTGAAAGTACAACAGTGTAATGTACTGTACTTGATTCTCTGTTACAACCCTGACGAATCAGAGCTGCAAGAAGCTGAATAAAAGTAATAAATATAAGGAATAAATGAAAGTGAAATACTGAAATTTAACCACTCCTTGACCACTGGGCTTGCACACATTTTGACCTCGAGATTGAATCCATCTGTGCAGTGAAACACACATATTTATATATATACACACATACTAAGCGACAGCCAGCCCTATCCATGGCACATGGGGAGCAGTTGGGGGTTGTGGCAGGGACAAACTGGTGATCTTCCGGTCACCAGGCTGGTACAGTGCAATTTGTCATATGGTGTTGTTCACCTTCATTCTAAAGACCAGATATATTTTTTTTTATTATTATGTCCTGATATCAAAACATGACTGTGCCAATAAAAATGCAAAGCTTGTCTGGCTCCAGAGTGCAGACTAGAAAAGTTTCTTTATTACCATCTATCTACCACTGTTGCTCAACAGA
Organism: Duopalatinus emarginatus; assembly: GCA_028565595.1. Classification (NCBI taxonomy): domain Eukaryota; kingdom Metazoa; phylum Chordata; class Actinopteri; order Siluriformes; family Pimelodidae; genus Duopalatinus; species Duopalatinus emarginatus. Next base: position 8,166,488 of record JAOVVF010000031.1, on the reverse strand, counting down.
GCTGTGTTTTTCCTAAAACACGGCTAGCACGCGCTGGCGCCGACTTCCAAACCCGATCAGCCATAAGCCAGGCATCATGGGAAGCCATCTCGGCTCTGGCACTGATCCAGCACAGCAGATTGCTTCATATCCTCATCGTGTATCCCTCCTGGTCAAAAATTCACAAAGGCATAAAAACATGCAGCAGCAGGAGTGTGTTCAGGGGACGCCAGAAGCACTCGAGCAGCAATAAAGGCGGCAGAGGTGTTGGAGGAGCGCGTGGCTCAGCCGCAACGGGCCTTTGATTTGTCAGTGATGGTCGGGCGAGGAACAGAGCCAAGCAAAACACACTATCCCACTGCATCACTTTTCAAAAGAGGAAGAGTAGCAATCTGCTTTGTAACCTTTAGAAGTGTTCAGACTGGTTATGTATGGCTTTTTGGTGTTAGCCTTTAATTAAAATAAATAAATAAATAAATACAGGGTTGTATGGTGTACTCAAAACACCAGACTGGAAGTACAGACAATCCGATGCAAAATCCATAGCTTTGTCTTTACAACTGTTTAAGTCCTGCATTCGTTGAGATGGGTTTGGGCTCTTTTAACAGGACAATGCGCCGCCACATGTCTAGAGACGCCGGTCAACAGATCTCAGTGACCAGACGCCAGAATTGTAGGACGTATGGTGTTTACTGCCTACAAAACATTTTTCGCAAGATTTGATGGAATTCTGAGGTACACCAGTTAGTCTAGAAATTCAGTGTACATATGTGTTAACTCCTCAGAGGGGTTCTGATGGACAGAAAGCAAAAACCCAGTAAATACATCCTTATTTATTCAGAGATTCTGGGAGTTCATTATCAGTGAGTCTCACCATGTTATAGTAGTGTTAGAGTCCTTCGCTTTGAAAGCTTTTTTTTTTTATTATTATTCTGTAAACACAGAGTTCTACAAAAAAAAAAAAACTCATTTCCTCTCATCCTTTAAAAGAACATTGAAAGGACGTTTTTTTTTTTTTTAAACTATACAGGCAAGCACAACACTAGTCTGACTTTTTTTTGTGTGTTTGGCTGTAAGAAGTTCCCTGGGTCTTATAACACACAGCATATTTTCTTTCAGGCAGCAACAAAGTTGATGCTTCGACTTGCAACTGTTGCACCTTAAGCTTGAAGGTCAGCTTAGATCTGTCTTGAAGTTTTTCTTGCCACCATTCAAACGGCCCTTCTCTTCAATCTTGAGGCCACATCCAGGCTGCAGTCCCAGGGGCCTTAATGATGTTGGTAACTGTGGACACAGGAATACTCGGCTCTTTGAAGGCAGTCTTGTGGATGTCATGTGGATAATGCTTGTGTATCTGTTCTCCTCGGACAACTTTCTGCTTTTCCATCCCTTCATCATGTGTAGTGTGATACACACAGGGACTCAAAACAGCAGCTGGGGGGTATGCATCTACATCAAACTACATGATTACTAGATTTTAATATTAAAGATACCTGTATTGTCTGGAAAAAAAAAAAATGTACCAAAACATCCGAGTCCGTACCACCAAACCCGAAAACTTGATGCTAAACTAGTCACACCAGCAACACCTACCAGATCATAAACATCTACAGCTCCACTGCACAACACAACTATAAGAAAGAAAGATAGATAGATAGATAGATAGATAGATAGATAGATAGATAGATGAATCAATCATCAATCAATCAATCAATCAATCAATCAATCAATCAATCATACATTCTGTCACTCTGCACTTCTACTGCTTTCATCTTTCATCCAAAATTACAGTCCATATACCATACCAATGTCAGAATCTGATTTAGATTCATTTGACTAATTATGTTTACACACACAAGGAATCTGGTTCAGGTCATTGGTGTCTCTTTAAGTACAAATAGTAAATAGGTAGTGTGCATATAATTGAAAGACAACATACAATGTGCGAACAATAAAAACACCACAAACATTGTACAAAAAATCTAGTTTGTTGCCCCGTAATATTGTGTTTATTTATTTTATTTCTGCCTTACCAAATTTCTAGTTTTATTTTTTTTTATTTGTACTATTCATCATATGCATCATTCTTATTTGGTTGTTGTCTTACACTACTGTTTTTATTATTATAATAATAATAATTATTATTATTATTAGTAGTAGTAGTAGTAGTAGCATATCTATAGATTTAATTTAACTTTTTATTTCTAATATTTATTGTTGTATTATTTTGAATTCTTTATCGCTGCACCCAACAGTATTTCGCTATACTGTACAATCCTGTATTGGTATAACGAAAATAAAGCTGAAATGAATTAAATCTACATCAATAAAAAACATAATTTTAAAAGCTTGATATTAATGATGTTTATATGAATAAACTCAAAACAATCAAATTGTCCCTTGACAGTAAGCGAACGCATCACGTCAGTGTATTGTTCAAGTTGAAAACCAAAGTGTGACAAGATCGCTAACCAAAAATTACTAATGAAATGGTTGGATAAAGTGGCAAGGCTTCTGTCAATATCAGATACATGCAACTGTCACTCATCGCAGACTCAGACGTCGATGTTAATATTATCCTGTCATATTTTTTTTATTGATAATTCATACTGTCATACTCTGATATCGAAATGCAGCACTTTTATGCTAAATGCATTAAGGTCACAACCTCTTTGTATATTACACAAGATGAAGATAAGTTAACTTTAAAACTCTTCTTCTTTGTGTGTCATGAGACCATATGAATCTCTCAATCAGTTGCCGACCAGGCTGCCAGCAAAACAAACAGAAGGCTGAATCTGTTGGCCAACATTAACTTCTTCGGGCTTGGCAGAGCCAACAGAAAAGCCTGGACATGTGGCACTCAAACACATACACACAGAGACATAAAAAAGGTATTTTCAGGCCCTGTGGTGTCGCCTCTGCAGGAGTGTGTGTGACGGGGCAAACTCGCAGCAGGCCCATGTGGGAGATTGATGCACTTCGCAGTGGGAAGGAGTGACATTCTCTTTAATTAGGGCGCCACTGCTTCCTACCTGCTCTGTCTGCTGAATGTGCACCCCCTGTGGACCGGAGTGCAGGAGCCCAGGGGAGGACTGACCTCTCAGCACAATGCTGAAGACATGCGTTTCCTTACTTTATGATGTTTAATTAACATTTCATTAACATTTCTGTGACATTTCCGTCAGGAAGGGGGGGGGCAAATAAACATAATTTTATTTATTTAATTATTGTTGTTTTTGCCACAAACAAAGCCTGATGGGAAAAGAGAAAGAGAGAGAGAGAGAGAGAGAGAGAGAGCAGATTTTGCTAAAGGGATGTAAAAGTATAGTGAAAAAAATACCAAGCCATGATTATTGACACCCCAGTCTCAGTCTTTGATTGATATTCAAAAAAAAAAAACAAAAAAAAAACATACAAGATACAGTTCACTTAATAAAAATGCTAACTAAATATAACTAAATGTGGTAAGAGGCTAATTTAAAAATGTGAACCAAATTGCATCATTGCAGAAAAACTGGAGAACAGCATGAAACATGAGAATTGGGATTGTGCTCTAATTTAACCTCAATTTAACCTGGAATAAAAAAAATAAAATAAAAAAATAGGCCATGTGCTTTTATAACTGAACAAGTGAAAGTATTAATCAGGCCTGTTAGACAAGATACAGGGTTTGTTTTCTCCTATAAAAAAGCTGGATATGTGGTTTAACCCGTTTTCAGATAGGAAAGAAATGGATAATTGAAATAAATTACAACCTTGAGTGAAAAAAAAGTGGGTGAGTTGTAATCCAAGCTGCCTTGTTGCCCACTGCCTAGCTAGGGACCTACCTAAGTAAGCTAGCATGCCTATGTACAGCAAAAACTGTTGAATGGTCAACAACAAACCCAAAACTGCAAATTAATTACACTTTATACACTTAATTAATTAGCATTGCCTTCATGTCTGAGACAGCACAACAAGCTTCCTCGATAGTCAGAATAAAGTATATCTCAGGACGCAGCCTTCTGAGTCATCTAAAAATTGAGACAGCTTTCGAATAGGGAGAACGTGTAGGATGACGTAAAATGCTTACTAGGTTTTGAAACAGACTCTAAGTGTTGGTTTCAAGTTGCTTTCACATGCGTATAAGATTATGTTATGTCCCACTGGCAAAGTCAAGAGTGTCTTTGTCAATGTCTTTGCATTTGATACAGTGAAAGCTATATTAGTATCTGCATCCACTACTGTTGAATTACACATAATGCAACTAAGCAGCCAGTGAAAAACAGTAAGTCAGTGTCTGTACGCTAAAGGCAAATTGCAATAAACCATTAATTTACACCATTACTTTACAACAGAGATTAAAACATGCCATGTCTTCACCACAGTGAAAGACTCCCAATAAAGTTGCACAACGAAACGCTGGTTTTTCAACCTCCAATTTGTAATAACAGCTTGAAGGCGATGCTTATGGGCAATTATCCACCATAAATGCAATAGCACATAGAACATAGAACATAGCAATTATCTGGACTGCTGAATTCCTCTTTTATTAATATAAATTACAGGTCCCAGATTGCAGGTCTTTATCACTAGGAAAGTAGGGGACTGTGATAGGAAGTGATAAAGAGGAACAGTGGCGCAAAAGTGGTTTATAATCAGAAACTGGTAGAGGAGGAGAGTGTGTATTTTATTAATGTACAATAGATCATGACGAAAGGAAGAAGAAGAAAACAAAAAGAAGAAGATTGAGTTGTAGAGGTCTGAAGTCAGAGATTATGTTAGCTCATCAACATTGTAATTTTAAAGATTCGGGGAGATTATCATCAGTGTAAAGTCAGTGATTCTGGGAGACAACAAATGGCAGACATTCCTAAAGTTCATTACTGTGGCAGAGATTAGACTTTCTCTTCTAGTCCTCATACACTTTCTTACTAAACAGCACACACATTATGAACGAGATCAGTACAGTGCAAATGTCTTAAGCCACCCTGTTCAATTCAGTGCAGTTTTTGTTATTTATATATATATATATATATTAGGGCTGTCGAAGTTAATACGAAGATAATAACGCATTAACGCAATCTCAGATTATCGCATTTAAAAAAATAGTGCTTTAGTAAAAAAAAAAGCATTAATAAAAAAATAGTGCTTTAATAGCCGTTAACGCAAATTGTAATTTGGCCCTGTGATTCACCCGTAGTTCATGTTGAGGCTTGTTGCGCCCTGCTTCAGTAAGAGTAAGGCTGCATCCAAAATGGCATACTTAAGACATCTGGGGACCTTTTACCTACTACCTGTTATGTACTAGGTATTCGGACACACTACATCGTGTCGCATACTAACTAGTATGGGAGTATGGCATTTTGGACGCAGCCTAAGTTTGAGTGATGGTGAAA
>JAOVVF010000031.1:8115108-8130691 GCA_028565595.1 Duopalatinus emarginatus | reverse complement strand
CTCTTGACTTGGGACTTTACTTGGTACTCGCTTCTCTTGACTTGGGACTTTACTTGGTACTCGCTTCTCTTGACTTGCGACTTTACTTGGTGCTCGCTTCTCTTGACTTGGGACTTTACTTGGTACTCGCTTCTCTTGACTTGGGACTTTACTTGGTACTCGCTTCTCTTGACTCAGGACTTTACTTGGTACTCGCTTCTCTTGACTCAGGACTTTACTTGGTACTCGCTTCTCTTGACTAGGGACTTGTTTTGGAACTTGTTTTTGGAACTTGGATTTACTTGTCTTGACTTAACTTAGCTGTAACTAAGCACTTTACTTGGTAAACTTTACTTGGAACAGTTTAGCATACACAATCGGTTTAAATTCATAAGTAAGATGATAATAAACCCAAAATCTCAAAATCAAGCTCATGCCCCTGAAGCCATGATAAGCTCACACTACCCCCTGTACCACCATTATACCAAGTGTTTTGTCAAATTTATTCATATAATTGAAATACTTTGCTCAATATTGAGTTTAGCTCTTGGGTTTGGCATCAAACAAGCGCTTTTGATATTTTACACTATGATCTCTGAGACATTAAAGTATTCTAGGAGTAGCATCAAGTAATTAAATCAGGAAGTGTTGTGACTTGCTTTAGCAAATGCCTGCTATGAATGCCAGCAGTTTAAAAGAGCAGCAGGGACTCAATTGCATTAATAAACTCATTAGAATGCATGATGCTATTGTATTTGGCTTTCTTCGTGACTGAGATGGCCCTTTCTATTTATTTTGTGGGATTTCTCAATAAATCATGAATGAATAGGTAAAGAAGAAGACACACACACACACACACACACACACACACACACACACACACGCACATACACACACACACTTCACTGAAGAGCCTTACCATTATACTATCCCTTGCAAACCAGAAGAGGAACACGGGTCGTATTTAAATTAAAGAATCGACACCTTTAGCACATTGTCTGTATCTATTTAAGGAGAGGGAGTCATAGTTACAGCAGAAGGTGCTGATATGCTCAACAGAATACATTTCCAATTATTTGCAGGTTGCCACGCACTGCATCCTCCACTTATCAAAAGCAATTTCCTCCCTATAGGAGAGCTTCCCTCAGAGGTCTCCAGACACCAGGGATCAAGTTGGGTGAGACACACGTACCAAATGTCAGCTCATTCTTCCGTTCGTGAATTCATTATGACTGGGTGTGGTATGAGTTTTAGAAGTTCCCCAGGTCCAACAACACAAATTAGATCCAGGTACTAAGAAGCAATATGAAGATATGATATCAGTATTGGGCTAAAGTCTGTTATTATGCAGTCGTATAAAAGTATTAAAAGAGCATACAGGTATGAGTAGCCAGAACATTTTATATGGCATCTGGTTGAGAGATGTTATCTGAGACTGGGATCCCATTTGCTGCAATTTAAAGGGAATGGGTTGGTTTTACTTGTTAGTGAGCGGTCAAACAGGAAGCTTACAGGATAAGGAAAAGCCACACTGGGGCAGCTGTAGACGTGTGGTTGAAGAACCAGCCTTGTGACTGAAAGGTCCCTGGCTAAATCCCGGCAGCAGACAAGATTCAAGATTTTGAAGTGCCTCTGAACAAGGCTCTTAACCAGCAACTCTTAACAAGGCTCTTTAACACTATAGTGTGCGTGTATGAGGGTCAAATACGACGGTTAATGGTCAAGTGGTTCACCTGAGTTCACATGTTTTAAGGTGCATTTTAAATTATGCATTTACAGCTGTCATTCATTCATCTGTAGTAAATGCCTGGTCACTTGGTTCAAATTAAGCTCGTTTTAGATTTAGGCAAGTGGCACAGCAGAAACGTATTTAACTTATCATCTGGAGATCATGGGTTGATATCCCAGCAATGCTATGTTGTCTGAGTGGGTGGGGTCTTAAAAATACATACATACATACATACATCGCTGTCCTAATGGTGCTCTTTGGGAGCAGATAAACTGGCTAAGCATCCCGATCTCTTGCCACCCGACTCACACTCACACCTACGGGCAATTTAGAGTGACCGATCAACCTAACGTGCATATCGCTGGACTGTGGGAGGAAACTGGAGGACCCAGAGGAAACCCATGCAAGCAAACTCATCAAATCTGGATTGTCTTGCTGTGGGGCATCAGCGCTAACCACTACACCACCATGCTGAGTGTTTTAACTAAATACATATAAAATATTTGTTTTTTATTTGGTTTATATTTTTTCCTATATTCTTAATTGAATGTTATTTTTGTAGACATGATAGGTTCTCATAGACATGCATTTAGCAGCCAAGGTGTTGGGAACTCTAAACATTCCGATAAGCAGCATAACTTTGTTTTAAAAAAAAAAAAAAATCAAGTATCTTTCAAGTTTTCAAGCATCGTTATTTGATACTTCTGCCATTGTTTGCATCAAAAAAATCGCTGTGAAAATACTGGGAGTGAGAGAGTTGGGGAATATATAGAGTAGAAAAAATCAAAAGAAAGCTTGATGTCAGTAGCCTAACCCGGCACATCTGTTACATCTTTTTATTTCTGTTCCCTTCCTCTCAGCTGCTGTTCTCTACTTCTCTCACATGCACTGTCTTTGAGCTGTCACGAATTTTGTTTCCTGCCCCCAAAATATGAATATTTTACAGCTAAGGAGCTTAAAGGGAACAATGAAATGGCCTGCAGTTAAATTATACCCTATTTTCATAGCCACAGAGCAGAGAGTGGGAGTATGAGAGCAGCAGAGAAAAAGAGACGGAGAGTGGGAGAGGACAGAGGAAGGGAGGGAAAGAGAGAAAATGAATAAAATCAAATGTAACAATATTAAGAAAGAGAGCAGAAAAGTAGTCTTGACTCGGAATCTGATGACGCTCGTCCTCCCTCCGCAGTTTTAGCGTCTCCGCTGTGAAATGTCTCATCTCGAAGGGTCACACGTCATTTAGCTCAGCTGCTGTAGCAAAGGTCATCTGACTAGACAGCCACCAGCCCACTGCTTGAGCCACAGCTCAGATAGCACATGAAGATGAGAAGCAGACAAGTGCACACGATTGCAAGCCCCCAACCTACCAATCAAGAACTCTCTTCCCATTCCAATTTTTTTTTTATGACTATATTCTGCAGACGATGCAGAAATACCAACGGCGCAAATAACTACTTTTCCCTAACCACTAAGACCCAAGGTGAGGTCGTTTCTGTTCCCTCAGCCCACACATTCACTCACATACTCACACCTAAAGAACATACCCAATTAGCATACCCAATTAGCCTACCGTGTGTTTTTCAGGAGGTGGGAGAAAGCCCTGGAAATATGATTTCAATTATTTATAGCAAATATTAGTATTACTTATGTTTATAGGTAAAGGATACCTTTAGGGACATCACTCTAAAACAAGGTGCATTGGCCCCTGGTGTCTTTTTGCCCCCAAGAAAATGTACCTATTAAGCGTGGAACTGTAGTCCAAAAACAGCTTTAATGTCAACATTTAAGCAAATAGGGTCTATATGTTATTACAGGGCCAGGAAGTGCACGAGAGAAAATCCTTTTCCCAGTGCTTTTGCTCTGAACCCTAACCCCCTTTGATATGTTAGTTCTCCACTGCTGTGAATCAAGTATAGGCTGAACAATAATACAAATGGCACTGCAAAATGAACGAGACTGCGCATTGATTCCTTATAACTAATCTGATCCAATTTTCACCCATTATGCCGAGAGATACAGAAATGCAGAGAAGATGAAAGTAAATGAAATTTTTGTCTAAACTGAGCGAGATACCGCCAGTGCCATCCTAAATCAAGAAGCGATGGCTTAACTCTGCCTCATGGCAGTAATTGCACATTCATAAGCCCTAAACCAGGGTCACAAAGCTAAAAATGACGCATGACCCTGCGATTCGAATTTACGAGGGTGTACTGAGCTATAACTATAACACCAGAACGCTAACAGGCCATGTCACAAACCATGAGTCAACGTCATCTGATCAATAGGCAATTACATTAGTGTGGGATTCGGCTTCGGATAGAATGTATTCATGGACCGCAGAAGGCAGAAGATTAAGACAGGTTTGGGTCACGTCCATAAACTCTCATGCCAAAGAGTTCCTTTGCCAGCAAATCTATGATTATTAAAAAAAAATGTCTTAACTAGGCCAGCTTGAAGCACTCAGGAGGAAGGTAGCATAATAATTAATTGAATAAACCATAAATCAATGCTCAAAAGCACTCACCTCATTGCAATTTAAATCAATATGATGGGCCTAAAAAAGGTAATCGCTCTGATGAAATGTAAAACAAATGTTAGTATTAGAGGATAGTAATGAATGGATGCTGCAAAACTAATCAGGAAGAGTCAGAATCAGGACATAAGAGGGAGGGGACAGGTCCTAACCTAAAGACTTAAAACAAATATGGTCTATGTTATGTCTACCGGCGAAGACTGTTATGTTCATGTATGTGGTACAACTAAATGCTAACACTGGTGTCTGCAGTTTGGAGGTATGCCTGGTACCTGCTAGCATTCTCTGGTTCCAGCACTACTACTGGCTAAAGAGTTTCAGTCCAGGCCGTTGGCCAAGGGATTGGTCAGAATTTGATCCAACAAAGGAAATGATCTGAAACCATGTTTAATCTGAAGATGATCATGAAGATGGTCATTCACACTTTATATCTGCTGCTTTGGTTGACCACTTTTTGATCAGAATTCCTGAAAATAGTCCAAAGGTACCATCCTGAAGTACCTATTCTCCACATTTTTATATAACGCACAACCTAAATCTGTGGTGAAGTTCAACAAGGCTTCAACAAGAAGCTTAAAAAGCCTGTATGCGTTGGTTTTCTGACACATCTTTCATTCTTCCGTAAGTTACTTGAGTCTGCCCACACACTTTACCTGCTCCTGCTTGCACAGCACAAAAGTGGAGCTCTTACATGTCTTTAAATGGCCTAAAATAGCTTCCTTGAGAGATTTATTTGTCTCTAGCCAATCAGAAGCCAGAGCTTCAGCTCAGTGTGGGAGACACTGACCTTAGGAGTCAACAGTACTGCCAAAGTTTGTGTACTTTTAATGTGAGTAGTGTGTTCCCACCAAAAATTCAGAGAGATGTGGTAAGCAATTATAAGTGCAGATAAGGTTCAAACTATTTCAGATTGTGACCGAACAGACACACCAGGACCACTAGTTCAATGTTTCCTTTTCCCACATATTTCCAATAGTCCTCTCTGTCCCTGTTATAGCTTAAAGTAGCTTACGCACACTTTTTTTTCCCTCTACCAACTCACTATACATATATTCATTGCTAGCCTGACAAACAATATCACAGTTTTAAGTTAAAATAGGCTACTGGTCTGAAAAGCAGGACCATTTTATACTTATATAAGCCTCAGAGTCGGCCCAAGGCATGCTCGAATTACACGGCTGCTTAGGGCCCCAAATGTGGGGGCCACCAAGAGCACCAAGATGTGATAAAAATTATATATTTTGAATTATTGAATAATACAATTATTATTATTGAATAATACAATGAAATGGTTTTACACAGGCAAAAAACATATCAATTTATTTTCATAGTTGGCACACCAATACTAGATTAACTTGGCTGGGTCATGCAGATTCTCCTTCACAACATTCAGAGAATTCAACCATTTCTCTCCAGGGAAGCAACGCAGGTACTAGCCCAGTCTCTTGTCATCTGAAGACTGGACTACTGAAACTCTCTCTTGGCTAGTCTTTCCATGCATGCCATCAGGCCCCTGAAACTGATTCAGAATTCAGCAGCTCAACTTTCCCAAGTTTAGCCATGCGAAAAAACTACTGGATTGCTTTTGCAGTATGTTTTAGGTCATTGTCCACCTGTACTGTAAAGCGCCGCCTTGCAGCATTTGATTGAATCTGAGCAGAACGTATATCCCTGTACACTTCAGATTTCATCTGGCTGCTTTGGTCTTTTGTCACATGATCCATAAACATTAGTGACCCAGTGCCAGTGGAAGCCATGCATGCCCATGCCATCGCACTGCCTCCACCATAGTTTGCAGAGGATCTGGTGTGGTTTGGATCAATCCTTCTCCGTACTTTCTTCTTCCCATCATTCTGGTACAGGTTGATCTTAGATTCATCTGTCCAAAAACTGCTGTTCCAGAACTGGGCTGGCTTTTCTTTTTTTAGATGTTTTCTTAGGCAAAGTCTAATCTGGCCTTTCTATTTTTAGGGCTGATTAATAGTTTACACCTTGTGGTGAACCCTCTGAATTTGCTCTCATGGAATGTTCTCTTTATGGTAGACTTAGATATTGATACGCCTACATTCTCGAGAGTGTTCTTCACTTGGGTGAATGTTGTAAAGAGGTTTTTCTTCATTTTTTAAGCTGAATGATGGTCTGTTTCACTTCCATTGATCCTCTTTTGACCTCATGTTGTGGGTTTACAGCAACAGGTTCCAAATGCAAAATGCTACACCCGGAATCATTGTTAAAGAGTTAAAAAGCCAAAACGTATGTGACTGCCCAAATTCTTCTGGGTCTAACTGTATTAGTAACAGTTAGTCAAGTGTCATTGTTAGAACATTGTTAATTTATTTTTAATTCGTAGTGATAGAACCATTTGTATAAATGTGTGCAAGCTTCCCCCACATTTCCCCCCAATTTTATCACCTCTCGATTCCTAGCCAACAGTCAGCTCTATCCTATCATCCCGACTGTGAAGGGTAACATGTCCTTCCCTTGAGACATGTGAAGTCAGCTAACCACATCTTCTCAAATTGCTGCTCATACTCCGTCGCACGGTAGTGCAACACCCTCAGAGGACAGCATAAAGTGCCTCTGTCGTATAAATGAGCTGGCACCCACCATTGGCTAGTTTATTTATTCACATTTATTGTCTCCCATATGTCCTGGATGATGGTGGGCCCAGCTAAGCTTTATTGCTACTGTATGGCTTTGACCATTGCCATAGGTCAGAATCAGAGATTTATGTTTGATGTAGGAATGTGCAAAAAATACTAAATACAATAACTGATGAGCAAGTATTATGTTTACAGAAGCTCATTTTAACAAGTTAAAAAAAAATCATACCATTTTAGTTATTTTTAGTCATAGTGACATCTTAGTAAAAAAAATGAACCCTGTTTTTTCCCCCAGATTGCAAAGTAAAATAAGAAATGCTCTAAACGTATATTAATCTTTTCTCATTATCAACATTCACACGCCTTTATTTTACATTCACATTGCATTTTTTACCACTATTATTCAGTGTTAAACAATTCCAGTTCCGTTTTACCGTTTTTTTTTTTTTTTATTTATCTTTCCCTAGGAGTCTCCTTGAGATTTGAGCTTGCTGTGACTATCAAGAACAATTACCACATGCAAAAAAAAAAAATCTAATTTACATAATGTTTTCAACCCCAACTTTCCATGTGACACCACTCATGCAATTATTTTTTCTAAATCTCCTACAACATGCCCACTAACTGAACACAATTTATCTGACTGTAGACACAAATTAGGGCCCCAGCGTGCTAAAAGTGGCATGGTGTATTAGAAGTTCAGTGAGTTATTTCTAAAGCAGCCAGAAAACAAAATATAATAAAGTAGGGTTCATGCTGCTAGGTTGAATGTTATAGCTGAAAGAGGAGGAAAAAAGCTGGGGCTGGGGCAAAGACAGCAGAAAGCCTATTTGAATGAGCAAACAAAGTTATTGGTATTTTAGAGCACATCCTAGTTCTGTCCAAGACAGTATTAATTGGCTAGTCCTAATTAGGATGAAAGTCTTCAAAGGGTTTCCTACGTTTTCTACAGCCTCTGGCAGACAGAGATGCGCTAGTTTTTATAATGAGAACGAGCATGAATGGGAGACAAGGAAGAGGCGATCAATCTACCAAAAAAAAAAAAAAAAGGCGTAAGAAAGAAGCATTCCGAAGCAGCCCGTTTTATAGAATTTGTATCTATTCATTTTGTATTCAATAAAAGAAAATAACTCTTGACTCTTCCCCCTATGCCTTCTCAGAAGTCAAAAACCCGGCTGTCGCCTGTGCATGTGTGCGTGTGTGCTATGTGAGAAGATGCTCGGCTAGATGAAGAGACAATGCATCAGGAGTCACCTCCCTAGAAAAGGTCACCCTCCCACATGAGAGCCAATTAGAGAATCCTGTCAACAGCAATCACAGCCGAATTACCACCTCCAAAAGGTGGCGGCGCAGAGGTCACGTCAGGCAAAGAAGTGAAAGACAAGCACCAGGGAAGATTGATTATCAATCTCTCCTTCTCTCTCTCTCCTTTCGTCTGCCTCTATATCTCTCATTAGGATTTTACACAGGCCAGAGGCACCTGTAGGGCTCTGAGTGTCATTCACCGATCTCACACACTCTTAGAGGCCCATGTGGCTACTTGATGATGGAGATTTATTGAGCCATTAGGCTACATTATGCCATCGTTAAGCTGCGTGTGGGGGAAAAAACAACTTCACATATCTAAATCTGATGATTTTCAGAAGATGCATGAATGATCAATTACCATTAAACCCTCATGCTGTTGAATTCTCAATTCTGACTAGGCAAAATACTTTCAATAAATAGGTGCATATTAATGTGTTCTTTTTTATATAGAAACAACTATCTAGAGTTGTCAGTTAGAATATTATACTATAGTTATAGGGGGGTGGGGGGGTCAGCCACAAACCATTGCGTCCAGGAAGCAGTTAGGTGTCTTGCTCAAGGGCACTTCAGTTGTGTCTTGCCCTGTGTGGTGATCGAATGCGGGACCTTCCGGTCACAAGACCGGTTCCCTAAACATTAGACCATGGCTGCCCCACCATGGCTGCAGAAAGTATGGAGACATCACCCAATTATTAGACTGCTATACCAGTTTTTCTGGCACAGTGTATATTTTTAATTAATGAATAGTACTTAATTACTAGAGTTTTCATAGTAACTATGGCGACTATAATGTATAGTGTCTATACAGCAACAACTAACAGTTTATAGTTTTATACTAACAACTAACTCAGAATCTACCACTAAAGCTTAAGGAAAACATTAACAAAGATAAAAGTGTGACAGTTGATATGGTAACTCTATCTGTAAGGAGATCTTTAACATTTTTGGATTCTCCAGTGTCAGTGAGTTTTCCTCTAATACCGCAGAATTGTTGTGGTATAACAAACAAATCGACACCTCCTGAAAATAATGAAGAGTAACAGCTAGCCAAGCAACCCTGAACCCGGTCCCCAGCCACCAGGCATCTCTACCCTACCATACTGACTGTGAAGGGTGAAGGCTAATGCATCCTTCCCTCGAGGTGTGTGAAATCACCTAACCACATCTTTTCAAACTGCTGTTAATGATGCATCACAGGGTAGCATAACACCCCCTCCCAAGTGCCCTCTTCCATATACATAACCTCATAGCCACAACTAGCAAGTGTCTCTGGGATACACATGGGTTTGAACTTGTACATCTCCTAATGATAAGACCAAACATTATTAGGGGCGGCTGTGGGCTTGTGGTTAAGGAACCAGCCTTGTGATTAGGAAGATCCCCAGGTTACCATCCTTACTGACAATACACTACTCAAGTGCCCTTGAGCAAGGCACCTAAACTCCAGTTGCTCTCCAGGTGCCATGGATAGGGTTGCCTACCGCTCTGGGCAAGTCTGTTTACTGCACCTAGTCTGTGTTCACGAGTGTGTTTCACTGCACAGATAGGTTAAATGGAGAGGTCAGATTTCTCTGTGTGTACAATAGATAGATTAGATAGATTCAACTTTACTGTCACTGCTCAGTACAAGTACAAGGCAACGAAATGCAGTTAGCATCTACCAGAATATGCATATAAAAACTGTGCAAATGAAAAACTGTGCAAATATGAAAAAGTGTAGTATCTGAGCTTCCCATCCTTCAGACTCTACGAGGGGGCCTACAGGTGGCCCAGTTTAAATTGAGCTTTTCTGTTTTTTCTAGCCTTGGGACCCTCTGGTCAGGCAGAGACATTTAGAACGGGTGAAGTCATTCCTATACGTAAGGACCACATGGTTTCAATTAGTCCATTTTTGGAATGTATATAAGTTTTGGCTTTGGTAGACAAGGGAGAGATGAATCTGGCCCCAGTCTCTCCAAGCTAAATCCATTAAAGCTTGATTCGATGTTGTGAAAACGAATCCTTTTTACATCATCTACGTTGAAGAAGATACCGAAAAAGCAATGTGCAATATCAGAGTGCAAATATGGAAAGCTGTGCAATTAAAACAGAGTACAGTGCAATTATAAGAGAGTGCGAAAAAAATAGCAATAATAAATTTAACTGAATACAGAATAAATATGTAGAATAGTTAAATATGATATAATATTTACAATGTGCAGTGAGCAGTGAGTGTATTGTGTTAGATTAGTCCAGTGTGTGTAATGTGGACAGTAGTTGTGCTGATGTAGTGTGGTGTAGTGGATAGTTATGTGTGTATTGAGGAGATCAGTAGTGTAACTAAAAGTGGGAAGAAGCTGTTCCTGAGCCGAGTGGTTCTGGCACATGCACACCTGTATCCCCTACCCAGAGGGCAGAAGGTTATACAGGGTGTGGCTTGAGTGAGAAGAGTCCCTAATGATGGTGCGTGCTCTCCGCAAACAGCGCTGGTTATGAAGGTCGCTGGTGGCAGGTAATTGTGTGCCTATGATGCGCTGAGCGGTCTTGACCACTTTTTGCAGGGCCTTCCTTTCAGCCACAGTGAAGCTTCCATACCACACTGTCACACAGTTAGTCAGAACACACTCAGTGGTGCAGCGGTAAAAGTTTGTCAGTATGTCGGAGGACAGATGGTCCTTCTTCAGTATCCTCAGAAAGTAAAGACGCTGGTGTGCCTTCCTGACCAGACAAGAAGGCCTTGATACTCCAAGACACCCAAAAACTTGAAGCTAGAGACATGTACCTCAGCTCCACTGATCTGAACAGGAGTGGGTGGTTCTGCTTTTCCTGTAATCCACAACGAGCTCTTAGGTCTTTTCTGTGTTGAGGGAGAGGTGCTGCCAGGTGCTGGATCTCCTCCCTGTATGCCGATTCGTCATTGTCACTGATGTGACCAACTACCGTGGTGTCATCTGTAAATTTAATAATGGTGTTAGATCTGTGCAGTGGCACACAGTCATGGGTTAACAGAAAAGCAGGGGACTCAATACACATCCTTGCGGCACGCCAGTGTTCAGAGTGAGGCTGGAAGACATTTGATTGCCCAGCCTCAGTAACTGTGGTCTGTTTGTGAGGAAGTCAAAGACCCAGTTACACATGGGGTTGTTGATTCCCAGGTCACTCAGCTTGGACATCAGTCTGGTTTTGAAGGTGGAGCTGAAATTGATGAACAGCATCCGAACACAGCTGTTTTTATTGTCCAGGTGAGTGAGGACAGAATGAGGAGCAGTAGAGATAGCATCTTCAGTCAATCTGTTTGAGCGATATGCAAACTGGTGAGAATCCAGTGATGGTGGGAGCGCTGCTTTCGAATGACTGAGGACCAGTTTCTCAAATCACTTCATAACTATAGGTGTGAGTGCAACATGGGCGAAGTCATTCAGGTCTGTTGCAGCAGTATGTTTTGGAACAGGAATGATCGTAGTTGTCTTCCAGCATGTGGGGACAATAGCCTGGGCCAGTGACCGGTTGAAGACGTCAGTGAAGACCTGGGCCAGCTGTCCAGCACACGCTATGAGGACACGCCCGGGGATGCCGTCAGGGCCGGCAGCTTTCCGTGCATTTACTCTGCTAAGTACTGATCATACATCTGCCGTGAAGAGTGTGAAAGGGTCGATGTTGTGAGGAGTCGTTTCAATGAGGTGTTGTGCTGCCTGCTGCGTTGATCAAAACAAGCATAAAATTGGTTGAGCTCATCTAAAAGAGAGGCGCTGCTGTATGCGGGGGTTTGGGGGAGAGGTTTGTAGTCTGTGAGTTTCTAAATGTCCTATCATATGCGGCACAGGTCAGAGGTGTGAACGTGCTCCTCAACAGACAGTTTGTAGATGTGTCTGGCTCTCCTAATCCCTTTTTTCAGGTTTGCCCTGGCTGTGCTGCAGGCCTCAGCATTACCAGATCTGAAAGCAGTGTCATGTGCCTTCAGCAGTAGACGAACTTTGGCATTCATCCAGGGCTTCTGATTAGGAAAAGATTTTGACATGCTTGACAGACGTGACGCTGTGTTAATAAAAGCCATTACAGATGAGGTGTGTGTCCAAGTGTGTGTACGAGTCCAGCATGGCTTGTGAAGAGAACTTACTCCAATCAGTGTTCTGAAACTGATCCTGTAGAGAGGAGATAGCCCCCTATGGCCACACTTTAACTGTCCTCGTTGATGTTTTCACACGCTTGATGAGTGGCACATATGTGGGGAGCAGGAACAATGAGAGGTGATCAGATTGTCCCAGATGGGGGGAGGGGGACAGTCTTGTAGCTATCTGTAATACTCGTGTAAACATGGTCCAAATTGTTGTCTCCTCTGGTGGAACACGAGACATTCTGCTGAAATTTCGTCAGCACAGTTCGTAAATGGAGTGATTAAAGTCTCCCTGCAACAATAAAACACTCCAGCTGGGTTCGCAGTCTATTGTCTGCCGATCACTGCACTCAGTTCCTACATAGCTAAATTAGCATTAGCATCAGGAGGCATCACAGGAAACATCAGCATCACTGTCCGCTCGGAACAAGCTGCGTCCGTCCAGCTCCACCATGCTGCTGGGGATGTTGCTGTTGAGCCACGTCCCGGTTAGAATCGTGATGTTCGATTCCCTGATCCATCTCTGTGTCATAGTTCAGAGTCACAGCTCATCCATTTTGTTCACCAGAGACCGAACATTAGCGAGAAAAACGCTGGGAATAGGTGGTCGGTGCGGGTTTAGCTTTACCTTAGCCCATAGTCCGCCTCGCTTTCCTCTCTTTTGTTTTTTGCGATCTCGCCGTCTGTGCCAGCTCCGCTCAGCTCGGAGGAGTTGATTCCTTAGTCTATGGCGTCCTTGGAATAATCTATTTATGCAGTTCGTACCAATATCGAGCAGTGCCTGTCGGCTCTATGAGATGCTTGACTGGCAGTTTGGAATAAAAAAGTTGAGCAGTAATAGAATTATCACCACTAAAAACCGAAATCTAGAGAGACGCTGAGCCTTGATCTGCGTGCGCGACGCCATCTTGGTCTACGTCATACTTGGTCTACAAGCAAGGTCAAGAAGTAATTCACTGGGACTTTTTAAATATCCTAATGATGGGGTGAAAACGTATTATTTGCACTACTTGTTGTGTAGCTGCCCTCAAGGTTACAATGTCTGAGCCCATTCTTATCTCTTAACCTTGCCCCTTTCTTTATCCGTTGCACACTCCACTTTACTCAGCTTTTGGAGCAAGCTCAGCATGTGATGAGTACTTACTCACGGAGTGGTCAGTACATATGAACCATCAGAACCATACACGAATAACTGTGAACCAACCTTTGTGTTTATACCTCTGTATATCCTCTGCACCATTTTGAATGGGTCTTTGATTACCCCAAGCATGGAAGTAGGACGGAGGGAGAATCAGAGACCGAACCTGAAAATTAATCATCTTATCTCGATTGATTATAAAGTAACAACGCACCCACTCCGATTCTTGTATCATTCAATATGTAGTGCTGTTTAACAACCACTTTAGCTCTCTGATTACATGATCCATGTGTAAGGTGGGTGCCAGGAGTTAAGCATAACATGGTGACACAGTAAATAAATAAATAATGTCTTGGTTTGGCTTAATCAATGTATTTGTCTGATTTGGGTTCTGTTGTTGTTCTTAGTCTCGAATCTCTTTCTGAATGACAAACGTTCATGTGTCATATGCAACGGTGATCGAGACCAAAGCTAATGGAATATTGATTGTTCAAAGATTAGAAATCTCCAAACTATAACAAATTCATTTTCTGCTGTCACCACCAGTCACCACCTTTCACCAGGCCTGAGTTAATTACACAGCTTACACAACAGGTCAACAAATCTGAACATTTTGTGGAGCCTGAAATCCCTAAAAACTAGTGTCGGGAGGATTTTTTCCCCCACCACTACTTGCAGCAAGGTTGTTTCCCATCATGCATTGGCAATGAGCTGTGAGCGGAGGCCTGTCTGCTAACAGGTTTAGTGCTGGTCTGATAGTGATGATGTAGACAGAGTGTCACAGTGTGGACACCAGGGAGATGGGAAGAACAGCACAATTAAACTGGTGTGGAATAGGACACAAAGAGACGCACACACGCATATATGTGTACACACACACACACGCACACGCACGCACACACACACGCACACACACAAAATGCACCTGCTGGAACTCACTTCAACAGCGCTAAACATACTGATCTGCATGCAGCTTTACACACTGGGATTAAAGCTTCTGTGGCAGAGAGAAACATAAAATGAGACACCTAGAGAGGAGACAGAGAGAGAGAGAGAGAGACAGAGAGAGACAGAGAGAGAGAGAGAGAGGGAGAGAGAGGGAGGGAAAGAGTCAGAGAGAGGAGACGGGGAGAGAGAGAGAGAGAGAGAGAGAGAGAGAGACAGACAGAGAGAGAGAGAGACAGAACAAAAAAGAACAGGATCTGGATACCTGCATTCTCACTATCGGCTGAGATCTGCTACTGACATCCTTATAGTTACCAAGGCAACAGTCTGTACATGTTTATTGTGAACTCATGTGAACAACTGAAGAAAGTGTTCATCCTCATCATCGGAAGATGTGATGTGAGCTCAAATCTCAGCATCGTCACACTCATCTGTGGCCAGCGAGCAAAACTGACTGTGCTCTCCGGGTAGGAGGCATGCTACACTTTCCACTGCCAAATGACACTAACTGGCGTGGGAGTCTGTGAGCTCATGTATGCGGAAGAGGGCGGATAGCGCTTTCCTCCGAGTATGTGATGTGGCACTGAGCAGCAGTTTAAAAAGTCGTGGGGGCTGACTTCACACGTCCTGGAGGAAGCATGTTTTATTCTCCTTGGTTGGTAGCAGTCACGTGACTGGAAGGGGTTAGTGGGTGGGAATTGGCAATTATTGGCCATCCCAATATCATGCTAATTTCCTGTCTTTCTACTAACAGCCTACTAACGACCTTCATGTTCAGAAGTTCGCCGTCATCTCTCGTCCTTCAGATGCTGACCTCTCACAGGGCACGTGAATAGGGCATGCTATTGACCTGCACTGTTCGTGTTCATATATGTGTATAGGCAGAATATGTTTTGCATGTAGCAACAACCAATCATCTTTTGTCACACAGACTAGTTTGATTTATTCTAGTGTGTAAATAATATGTACTAGTCTATCATTTGGTCCTAAAAAAGTCTGTACAAAGTCTGGCTTGACCTGTTTGTAGATTATCCATGATGCCCAGGGAGCAGTTAGGGGTTATGTGCCTTGCTCATGGGCACTTTAGTTGTGTCTTGTCGGTATGTGGGATCAAACCAGCAAACTTCCTGTCACAAGACTGGTTCTCTAACCTTGACCCATTGCTGTCTCTGTAGATACAGGATTCTCACTTCAATACAACATTAAATAAGGTTTTATATATATATATATATATATATATATATATTAGGGCTGTTTA
>JAOVVF010000031.1:8081816-8109601 GCA_028565595.1 Duopalatinus emarginatus | reverse complement strand
TCTTTACTTTATTACTGTTTACTGCTCATTGTGGGGTTTTTCTTTCAAATAGTAAAAACCTCTGCACAACATTTCTTCATATGTGCCTAAGACTTTTACACACTACTGTGTATATCGCATTTAATAATTGGCATTGTCATAAAAAAAAAATATAGGATCTGGATTATTCATGTATTTACATTTTATCCCTGACAGCGGCAAGGAAAAAGATGAGGAGAGGAAGAAACCTTTGGAGGAACAAGACTCAAAATTTAAGACATCCTCATTTGAGTGACATCGCTAGCAGAATTATAAATAATGTATTGCTTTATAGACTACTGCAAATGTATAGCCAGACTGTTATAACAGTCACACTATTGTTAAATTTGAACATAGCATTTATTATTATTATTATTATTATCATCATCATCATCATCATCATCATCATCATCATCATCATCATCATTATTATTATTATTATTATTATTATTATTATTATTATTATTATTATTATCTGTTCTATCCTGGCTCGTCTTTTTTTTTATTAAAGCTTTCAGTGGCTACTTCATTGTTACAGGTTAGATAAATAATTCCGTTAGCCTGTAGCCTCTGCTACAGTGCCTAAACCTGCAATGCAAAGAGCTTTTAAGGTTCATACTAATGACTTTAAAAAAAAAAATCTGTATCCTATCCGTAGTCGGATGTCTAGAGAGCAGAATTGACCATGTGTTCAGACAGCAGGGTGGCATACTATCTCTCTCCTGTCAATCATAGCAACACATGTAAAAAAGTGGTGGCTGGCTGCACGTGTCTGGCTATTCTCCACTGACCTCTCGGCAACAAGGTGTTTCCACCAGGACATCCAGCTCTGACGAGATGTCTTCTGTTTTTGCACCATTTTGTATAAAAACAAGACAGCTGTAGGTAAAAATTCCAGGAGATCAACAGTTTTTTAACCTTGGTACCACCAACATCCATGCCAACATGCACCCAAAATCACTAAGATGATGATGATGATGATGAGGACTGATTTTGGTGTTCCCATGAAAGTGGGCAATTATTCGGCATGGTGTATGGATGTATTTTGTCTTTGACAGCTACTTACATGAGAGACATGCTTTCTTCAGCCCACAAAAAACATCTGGTATGTCATTTTAATTCTCGTTTTGGTCGTTATTCAGTATTTTATTCAGCTTGGCTCTAACTTCTCAAGTCAAGCTGTGGATAGTATCCTTCTGAGCCCACTTGTTTTGTGAACACCAAAAGCACTGAGGGTCATTTGGAGCTTTCAGGTTCCCTTTTACACTTTTACAGGAATTTCCATGTGATTCATTTAAAAAAGGAGTACGTATACGTGCAAGCACTCACAGTGCCCAGGGCCAGTGTCTTACTAATAGTACACTCGAGCTGCCATGAAACATGATTTATAATGCATGAGGCAGTGAACTAAAACACTTTATAAAAATCATTTTTTCATTGATTAGCCACCCACCAGGAGCTGGAACACACACCCAGTGTAAATATATAGCACAGTTAATACAGTGTACTGCTGAATAGTATATCTTTTGTGTGTGTGTGTGTGTGTGTGTGTGTGTGTGTGTGTGTGTGTGTGAGAGAGAGAGAGAGAGAGAAGCAGTCAGTGTGTGTACTCACTCTGCAGTGGGTCCCTTAGTGATGGGTGTAGCAATGCTCGAGGTGTACCATGAAACAGGCTCAGCCTGGAAAAAAAAAAAAAAAAAAACAGAAACACACACACACACACACACACACACACACACATGGGAAAAGAGAAAAAGAGACAGAAAGCAATTAAAACTAAATCAGTATACACTCAAATACCAGAAAAAATGGTACCGACAAGTCTATGCAAAATACATACACTGGCAATGGCTACATAACGGTTTGGGGTTTGTTTAGCTGGCATTGCATGGGACCCCTGGGACATCTACAAACATCTTTGACAGGTAAACGCTGTGTGAGCCTCTTTTCTGACAAGTTCAGGTTCTACATTCATTCTGATGGGTTTGGCCTTTTCCAACAGGACAAAGAACGTACCAGAATACAACAGAATAATGGACCCTTCTGCAGGAAGTATGGTGTTTTTTGCCTACTGAATATTTTCACAAGCTTGTGGAGTCCATGCCCTGTGGAGGACTTACTAAGTATTAGACTGGAGAACCAGTTTTTTTAATTTTTAATTTTTTTAATTTTTGTAATTTATGTAAATTATAAAATATGAAAGTCAGGGTTTTACGTTAGGATACAAACATTTTTACAGAATTAAACACACATATTTATAGAATTTTCATGAATATTAAAGTACTGGTGTAAATGCCAATATGAACGATTTACACACAAATCTATTCAAATCCAGCCTGACAGACACATGCACACACAATCCAACAGACTGCTCTGAAGGACAGTGATGACCATTACCTGCCCTCTCCCTGCGCCTGTCCAGAAAAGAGCTGCAGTATGCCAAAGCCCTGCCCCACTGCATTCTGGGAAGTGTCTGTCCCAGGAGATAGAGAGGTCAGCTCCACAACAGCCACTACTGAGGCCAAACACAGGGGTGTGTGGAAGTAAACAACCTACAGAGAAAAGTGAGAAAGAGAATCATGCTGTTGTTACTGTTGTTATTATACTAAAATTACGTTCAAAAGATTCTGAGGTGTCGAACAATAATTTTATTTATTTATCATTTTCTTTTAGTCACAATTCAGTTTCATATGTTTCAGTCTTTTAAAGTTACTATGTAAACTGGATTTATTTAGCTTAAAACGGTGGAATTGTTATTATAAAATTAAAAGTGAACCAATCACTAAGCGGGGCGCTTGGTGACACAGAATTTGACCTCCACATTTAACACATCCAGGCGCACTACCACACACTAACACACTAGTGAATACATGCTCCACAGGGTAGTGAGCACATTTGCCCTGAGCGGTGGGCAACCCTAGCCATGGTGCCCAGGGAGCACTTACTCAAGGGCATGTCGGTCACGGACAATGAACTGGTGACTTATCGGCAACAAAGCTCATTCCTTAATCATGAGACCATGGATGCCCCTATTCATTTCAATTATTACATTATTATTAACTGTTAATTACTACTTTTCTTAATGACTACTACTGTATAATAATTACTTCTCATTATTAATAAAAAATAAATATAAGTACTCTACAACAACAACAACAACAATAATAATAATAATAATAATAATAATAATAATAATAATAATGACATTAGTAAAGCATTGATTATCAATTAATTTATCATACAGTTTATAAATACTGGGAAAAAAAGTATTTACACTAGTTTTGTTCTTTTTATATTTGAAACTGCTAGGGAAAATTTTTATGTAATCAATTCAAGCATTTAAAAAAAAATCAACGCATTTTTAAATACAAAACAAACAAATCATCCTGGATTCCCAGGAAACAACACACGCTTTTCAGACTAATCAAATCCAGTATTTAGTCAAACACAGTCATCTGCAGAATGAAGAAAAATAAAATAAATGATTAACAATGATTAAAGGATGTGTCAGAATATAAACGTCTGGAGGGGTTTTAGGTAATTAGAGTTCTTAACACATGTATAGCCTACAGGTCATGTGACCTACTAATGATCCATCGCAGCCACAAGCGATACAACAAGCACATATAACAGAAACTTTTGTAAAAGTAATAATACTCATATGTACATCATAAAGAAACTGCCGTCTCTGTGACTTACACTGAGGCTGTTTAACTCATATGAACTGATCCTAATTATTTTACAGAGACATCCTTTGGTAGTCTGGAAGACTTATTCGGACTAAATGATACTGAAGTTACTTGGAAAGTGTTTTGATCGTCTGCTCGTTCTTGGTGACCTCAGACAGATACCCTGTTTAGACACTTTTTCTCTTGTTAATTTGTTGAATTTCTATGTTCTCATCTCGTAACAACTGATTGATTGACCTCGGGTCACCCTCCTCTGAGCAACAACCTCATTTCCTTGGCTAATCAACATTAAAAAAAAAAAAAAAAAAACAATTCCTACTCTGATAAATAATCAGGCTTGTCCCAGACACACACATTTACATTTACGGCATTTGGCAGACACTCTTATCCAGAGCGACTTACAAGGTTGCAGGTATTACAGGTAGGCCAACATAGTGTTAGGAGTCTTGCCCAAGGACCCTTAGTGGAGTAGCACAGACTGGCTGTCCAGACCGGGAATTGAACCCAGGTTTCTCACATAGGAGCCAATGATGTTACCACTGTACCACACCAACCTCATGTCTACTTCTGTCTATATAAATACCAGGTGTCTGTGTTGTATAAAAAAAAGGATAAATAATTCAACATTTATTTCTACCTTCAATGTGACATACAATCTTTTCAATGGTAAAAAATATAATAATAAATAAATAAATAGCACGGCTGCAAGAATGTATATCCTTCTGTAATTGGAGATGTGGCTGTGTTCAGAATTAATCACAACTTTAAACAAGTGTTAAATACTAGTCAGCACAATTAACATGGTTCTTATTATCCCCATGTAAACTTTAACTGTTCTAGTGGGATCTTCCAGAA
Organism: Duopalatinus emarginatus; assembly: GCA_028565595.1. Taxonomy (NCBI): domain Eukaryota; kingdom Metazoa; phylum Chordata; class Actinopteri; order Siluriformes; family Pimelodidae; genus Duopalatinus; species Duopalatinus emarginatus. Next base: position 8,105,039 of record JAOVVF010000031.1, on the reverse strand, counting down.
TTTTAATTGGTTTAAACTTAAAGTCAAAGTCATGGGCCATAAACAAAAGTTGGAATGTATGTCATGGTTGAAAGATAGCAGTCAGGAAAAGAGTACAAGAAGATTCCCACTGCATTAGATATACCGTGGAACACAGTGAAGACGTTCATCAACAAGTGGACGGCACAACTGTGACATTAACTGGACTTCCAATCAAAACTGATGAAAAGACGAGAGGAAAATTGTCCAGAAGTCTGGTCCAGAAGTAGCTGTAGAAATTTCTGACAAGTGCTGGTAGTTCACTATGTGTGACCACATTCTCACGTATTCGTTATATGTCTGGGCTGTAGGGTAGGCTGGCATAAAAACACCAAAAACTTTTTGGCCATAATTCCAAATGCAAAGCCAAACATACAGAAGAAAAATAATCAACACCAGAAAACATGCCCTGACTATGCTGAGCTGCTAAGATGCTAAACAGTGTTTATTAAACCAGAGGCTACACATTAGTGTACACACATTTAGCGAGGAAGAGTGGACAATGATTGCCAACTCAACACATCAGAAGTGTGTTGACTTATTAAATATTTACTGTATATACTGAAGTGCCAAAAATACTGGTATGCCAGTCTAATACTTTATAGGTCCTCCATAGAACACAGGAGTGCAGAAATATGATGAAGCATGGACTCCAAAAGGCTTGTAGATATATTCTGTGGGCAATGAACCCTATACTTCCTACAGAACAGTACACAATTCTGAGGTCTGGTGACTTAGGTGGGAATGGCAAAACCTCAAACTAAGATGAGTGGCACTCTAATTATAATTGGGCATCTCTAGACGTGTGTGGCTGTATATTGTCCTGCTGGGGGGAAACGAAACTTGACAGAAAGGAGGCGTTCACCTGTCAGAGACGCTTGTAGACGTACCGGAGTTCCATGGAATGCCAGCAGAACAATTCCTATACCATTATGAAGCTTCTGTAGATGCCTATTGCTTTATATAGGCACTGGGGGACACAACTAAATATATGCAAAAGGTGGTGTTGCTACGTATTTTGCATAGGCTTGTCTGTACCAGCTTTTGTGGTGCACTTCAGTGTATATACGTACGTAACGTCTCAGAATTTGAAACACACACACACACACACACACACACACACACACACACACACACGCACGCACGCACGCACACGCACGCACACACGCACACACGCACACACGCACACACGCACACACACTTCAGTAAGCATAAGTGTCTCATAAGTTCATTTAAGTACTTTTATGGTTAATTACATTCTGGGAATTTGCGTCAGTGATTTCAGAGTGAATAATGAAGTGGGTTTCAGTACAGTTTGCGGTTAGATAGCTGATTTGTTTTACATGGCATGTGGGAGGAAAGATACAGTGAAGCCTGCTTCATGACACATGTGCAGCTATTTATAAAAAAAAAAGCAGTTTTATATTAAGCGCTGTCCTAAGGCCTTTGCCTTATTTACGTCTTAAGCATCATTAAAGTAAAGAAAAAAAATCCTGCAGCTGAAATATTGATCAAAATCTGATGGAAGCAGGAATCTTTGAAGAGGAAGTGAGCTTATTCTGACTACATGTTTCTCTTTTCTTTCAGATAAAAGCAAGCTTGGACTTGAAGCTTTACAACTAAGCACCACCCGTGGTCCTGGAGTGAGAGTTTCACAATCCGTTACCTCTCGAATCCTGATCGTCTGAGTGTGGATGCGGCGTGGTTGCCGTTGGTTACAGTAGAGTTGCACCATTAAAAGGTTGGGAAAGCTTCCAGGAGTCAGGGAACATTCTGCTTCCACCAAAAGCTCAAAGGGTGCAAACTTAAAAAGCACCGAGTGGTTACTCAGTAATCTAATTATTACTCTTCCTCATTACTCATAACACCTGTTCATGTCCTGCATTCATTCTGTTGGGTTTGGCTTCTTCCAACAGGACAACGTACTGCCACATGTACCATCAAGTACCGTCTAGACTATTATGGTTAGAGGAACATGGTTGGAGTTTGGGGTTTTGCCATTCTCAACTAAGTTATATCTGGGATGCAATAAAACACACGGCGGAACACAGAAATCCAACAGAATTGTGGACCATTCTGCAGGAAGTATGATGTTTCAGTTTTTCTGGCACTTCGAAGTATTTTCTAGTCCTCAGTAATCTTTCATTCTCTAACACATCAACCTCAACAACTGACTGTTCACTTGCTGCCTAACATATCCCACCCCTTAACAGCTTCACATAACACAATCATGTCTTATTGATGCATGTGGAGTCATCCTGTAGTCGACCACATGCTTTCAAAATTGAAACGTTTCTTTATAAAATAAAAGTGGACAGTCGGATGCATGAACATGGCCATGGCAACTAATAAATAAACACCACTCACTGCATAACAGAGCAACTGTTTTTTTCCTTTAATTTGTCATCCAGACATTTTGGGTGTCAAGTAGAAAGAGAAGAAAAAAGAAGAAAAAGTAAGAAGAACAAGAATAGCATAGGAGAACAAGAGAAAGAAGAAATGAGTGAATTTTAAAACAGCGGTTGAGAAGCGAGGGAAATGACATGGAATAGCACGTCTATAAAAGTAGAGGAAAACGTGAAAAAGAGGAGAAGACACCTCTAATTAACAAGCTTATCTAAATCAGCAGTGACACAGCAGGTAAACAGCGTGTCCACAGATTCAGGGAGCAGATTCACAGCTAATTATATAGTCCTGAAGGAAAGAGGTGAAGCGCGTCTCAGTCCCTCTATCTGCGGGTCGGGTGTCTCTTCGGGCATGTCGAATGAAGCACAGGGCCTATCTTCACAATGACTCAACAGACAGCCAAATCCTCTACACGCAACAGCACAGATGTTCAATATGTTGTTTTTGGGGTTTTTTTCCACCTGTAATGAAAATCTGAAGTTGTTTTGAATGCTTCACATTCGAATGACTTAAACACTAAAAATATTAGTAGATCCAATTAAGCATACAGAAGAAAATAATCAACACCAGGAAGCAAGTCCTGAAGACGTTAAGCTTCTAAGATGTTAAACAATGTTTATTAATCAAAGGCTGTGTCCCAATTTAGGTGCTAAATTCAAAGACAAATTGCGGTAGGCTTGCTCATTTCTACCGCTCCTTCATGTGCTGCTGAGAAATGTAAAGTGATAGTGAAACTACTCATTGACCTCTGCACAGTGGAACACACACATGCACACTAGTGAACACAAACTAGGGGGCAGTAAGCACATGTGCCCAGAGCAGTGGGCAGCCCCTATCCACAGGGACCAGGGAGCAGGTGGGGTTAGGTGCCTTGCTCTAGGGCACTTCAGTCAAGTCTTATCAGTTGCAAAAATCGAACTGGTGACATTCTGGTATGACAGTGTGTCACTGACAGACACACAAAAAAAAAACAAAAAAAAAAACAACTTAATTCTATAAATATACGTATTTATATACTATACTTATAAATACTTATATACTTATATATAATATACTTTACTTAATTCTCATAAAATATACACTGTAATTTTATTTTTATTTTTATTTAGACTATTTATTAACATAATAAATGAACTATGTGGGTTGAGTAAATGTTATTATAAAAATCCTAGTTGTATTTAAATGTTTTTGTCACTGTATATAAACCTGGAAATAGTAAGTACATCGTCTTTAACTCTGTACATGTGGCTGAAAGAGACTTGTGCCATTTTTAAGCAGAGCTGTCAGCATTTCAGTAGTTTGAGTTTTGCTTGCTTGATATAATATATATAGTATAGTTATAATATAGTTATAATAATTATTATAGTTAAAATAATAATAATAATAATAATAATAATAATAATAATAATATAAACTCATTAATGTTAGGAAGTCAAGGAGATTTCTGTAGTAATACTGGTGGCCAATACAGGTAAACATTAGTCATATCACTGTTTAGCTCCTCTTGGTTTATACCAAGCTCCGTGTTTCTGTGGTTAAGTTATTTCAGTGTATTAAACTGAAGTCAGTGCATGTTTGCTAATTGCTGTGCTGTGCTGTGTGTATAGATGTTGTACAGGTGACACTGCTAATATCAACTATCCTGTCGACCTGGGGGAAGGTTTGAGCAGTCAGTAAAAGTACATACCTTGTGTACGTATGATCTGCACTGATGTAGTTTTTGAATTTTACAGTTGTTTTAAATGTTAGACTGATAGGGTTATTTTGGGTCTGACAACAGGTCATGTGAACATTTAGTGGAACATTCAGTGGTATTTAATGTTGACTAGATAAACAGTTGAAATATATTGTAATTTTGGGGTGATTCTTGTGTGTGTGTGTGTGTGTGTGTGTGTGTGTGGTAAAAGCATAAAAACATTTACTTAATATGTTTGATGTAATGACCTTTGTTGTAAGTTGTACTTGACATTACAGCAGTAAAATTTAATTAAAAATGCTAGTGCAAATTGTTACAAAAATTTTATCAAGTAAATCTTACGTTTTCTAGGTTTTTTTTTTTTTTTTTTCAGTGTATAATAAATAAAATATTTACCAGGTAAGCATTACTAACAAATTTCTAAATTACTCCTACTATTAGTAAATATTAAAAGCCGTGGTATAATATGTTGCTATATTGATTGAGTGAAATAAAATTCACTAAGAATTAGGAGTAACCTTTACTTGAATATACGCTATGTTAAATTTAGGAAAAACTTTCCTAAGGTTTTTTTTTTTTTTAAGTAAACCCTCTCTACATTTTTTAGGGAAGGCTGGTCCTTAACCATAAGTCTACATCTGTCATTCTTTTCCATGGCAACGGCGGGTCCAACAGTTGACTCCTTCGGCAGCCGACATATCCCAAAATTCCTTGCATGTCGGTGAGGACTTAAGAACACAGCTGCATCAGTGAAGTACACTTTTAAAAATATTAGTTGTAAACTTGAACAGATAACAATATAAACGGTAAAAAGCAAAACTTATGCTAAGGTTTTATTTTGTCTTAGGGAGCAAGGAGCAGATGAAATGGTTTACAAAACTGTGGTGGGGGGGGGTGGGGGGGGCAGTTTGGTCCTGCTCTAATGAATAAAACACAAAAAATAAATAAAGTTATAACATTTTCTGGCTTCATCTTTAAAGAACTTTAGTGGTGTTTTGTGAGACAAAGGTGAGGACAGGAACAGGAAATACATTAGAGAAGACAGTCTTCTTTTGGTCTTCGCTGCAGACTACACATTCTTTAAAGGATACACCTTTGTGGACTGTGTAAAGCCCATCCATCAAAGAATGCAGCTCCTGAATTTAGATGCAGCTTAAGAAACAGGTTATCTTTTTTTATCATCTATTTATTATAAAGTTCAATGTTGTGGAACATTCCTGAAACCAGTTAGCTCCTGTTATGACTTACATTATAACATTTTCATTTTTTACTCAAAGTCGTCCATCCTGAAGACTCTCCCATATCTGATAATCTACATTTACAGATTTACCTCAGACTGTTACAAAGCACTGACACTGGAGACTCCTTCCTTTAAGTAAGTAAGGTGAACTGATCAACCATTGTGCTTGCACACAGAAGAATTTAACCTACCTACGCAATGAAACACACACTTTAATAAACACATACAGACACACTAGGGGGAAATGAGCACACTTGCCCTGAGGTGGTTAACCCTATCCATGGGGCACAGAGAGAGTTGGGCGTTAGGTGCCTTTCTTAATGGTACTTCAGGAACCTTCTATTTATAAGACCTGTTTCCTAACTTTGCCCTCCTTGCAGTCAACACATCCTCACAGCAGGTCCTGTTTTCCAGCATGAGAATGTCAGAGTGGCTCATACGCTCGCTTGTAATGTAAATAACAGCAAATCCAGATTTTAATCTCTTTCGACTAGATTTTTTAAACTTTTTTTAAAGTATTGCATAGTGGACACACCAACTACTACACAAATTAAATAAATATTAAATAATAATAATAATAATAATAATAATAATAATAATAATAATAATAATAATAAATAACATGCCTTAAATAAATATAAATGCCTGCAGCTCATTTCAGATGAAAACGTTATTGATATGATGTTCCGACTAAGACAATTCCAGCTTTAATCTCCTGGCTTATACAGACACTCAGATTGTTTCCACCCTATATCCTGTCACCTGAACCGTTTTGCCACTGGTAATATGAATATGAATAGGGCTTCTCAGGGACTACATACTTTCATGGCTACATAACCATTCTGGAAAGACCAGATCAGTCATTCAGAAATATCCCTGCAATGCACTGAAATGACTGAACACGAAATTAAAAGCAAAGCTGGTCTACCTAGAAATTGTAGCTTGTCGAGCTATAAGCTTCTCATGTTTTTAAAGCAGTAGAGTATCTACTGTCACAGTCTCTCTGTAGCTAATTTGCATTTATATGATTTGCACTGGGATGATCGCACAACAGTCATTGCTAGAGTAACATGTATTATGCAGTGCGACATTGCGTGCCCATAGATTCCCGTCTCGGCAGCTTCGTAGCTGTCATCTGGGCTTGTGGCTGTCGTGAACAAGTCTCTAAATTTGGCACATTCTTTAATTTTGCCTTTTCCACTCACCCTTTTCTAAGTTTTGCTGTCTATACTGTTCAAGAGAGCTCTCTGGTTTCACTGTAAACGTGTACATTTGTCATGTGACCATTCTGGAATTAGTCGACCAATTAGGGATTTCGGATGGCTGCTCTTATTTGTCTCCCAGCCTCCAATATGGGGAGTCGATAGGCTACCAGTGTGTGCTGGACGTGTTTGTATATACGACTGTGTGGCAGGATGGTGCAATATGTAGTTTTAAGTTATAATGACAATATAATATTTACTGCACTGCCACCCGACAGATTTGCTACTCTGGAATTGCCTACACTTTGCCCCGTTTATGCAGTGTTCATCCATCATACAAGTCCATGTGTATGTTTTTTAGCGCATGAATATAAACCTGTGATTTGTCTTTCAGACAGGAATATTATTAAAACGGGAAAAATAATCTACCAATCAAATTCAAGATTTTAAGATTGCCTTCGTATAATGTAACTAAACCAATTCCAATCGGTCAAGCAGACAAACAAAAATATCAGTGGTCATTTTCCCCCAAATGACAACCAACTAAGAAATTGAGATCCATTACTGCACATAACCCAACCAATTGGCCTGCATATGTACTGCATAGTGGACAGTGGACAGTGCACCAACCTCCTCCCACCCCACCCCCAACTATTATTATTGTTATATATCTATTATTATTATATCTATTATGTAACAGCTACCAGCCAATCCTTGTTATCCCCCCCTCCCCCCCATGTGAGAAAAATGGATATACAGAAATATTCTGTAGACAATGACCACCATATTTCCTGCAAATCAGTCCACAATTCTGTTCTATACTAAGGTGTAGGATTTTGGTGTTCCACAGTGTGTTGCAGTTGCATTCCAAATGTGTTCAACAACACTGAGATCTAGTGACTGAGGTATGAATGGCAAAACTCCAATCTCAGATGAGTGTTCTCGTAACCATAATTTGACAGATAAATTGACAGCTAAGTTTTCCGTTTTGGACTCCCGGCCATGTACTGATGTCATACAGGGTTGATTTGGACGACAAGACAAATTTACACTTTAGACTATATCCACTTGGAGATTTGCCATTTTGATCTTTCAAGAAACTAATTAAATTGCATTTAAGAAATTCAGGGCACAAACTTCAATTGAGATCACGTGCATACTTGTCCATCGACATTATAGCTGATTGTACCTCTGTGGATTAAATAAATCCACCCACATCCACCCTCAGCTAACTCCTGACTGTAGATAACATTTCACGCTGCATGGCTGATATATCGAGGCTGCCAACCCAGTCTCTGCCAACCTCTGTGTCTCCATGTTTCTCTCTCCCCAGTCTCTGCCTTGAGGTCAATCGTCTACGAACACATTTCCTATTCAGATGCTGCCTCCGCTCTCCTCCGTTCTGACACTTTCCATTTCAGCAGGACAGACCCAGATAAAAGCAAAGCTCGCAGATTGAGTATCTCTTCCATCGGATTCTCGTTTCACACTCATCACTTGGGTAAAGGCTGCGTCGGGAGACCTCGCAATATTCGACAGAGGATAGGTCTATACCCTCAGCTGCAGCCTCGGTGACTCAATGATTACGTGTATATTGTACATTTTTTTACTGGAAATGTAAAGCGGCATGAACCTGAACAATGCCCTTCAGAAAAGAAACCTGACTGGAAGAAAATATCCCCTTCATCCTGCTCCTGGGGTCATGTCTTTCGTCTGGCTTTGATTACCAGTATCTTACATTCTTGATGTTTTTTTTTCCTTTACAAAAAGTTACAGAAGAGTTATTTCACAACCATGTACCCTAGAAGAACGTTTCGAGGACATCTATTTTTGTTACTCGATCTCTGAATATCCTCCCTGAACACAACTTTGATCTATACGCTATAGGGAGTCAGACCATTCTGAAATTAGCTCAGAGTACTTTGTTTCAGGTTGTTTTTCCCCTTTTCCTAGCACACACATGCACATGACACATCAATCAAACCAGGACCTTAGCTGAGCCTGTCGGATTTCAGCAGCCTCGAATTCTCTTTTCAATTTCATACAATTTGAGCTGGGAAACCGTCAAACTGAGCTGGACTCTAGCCCTCCAGGATTAGAAGTCACGCACCTCTACCCAGTGTTGGAACATTATTGTAAATGGACTTTATTATTATAGTGCAAGTAGCATTTTAGTATTATTTGACTTTACCTAAGCAAAGCTGAATATAGATATTGCGCCAATTACATTTCCATAAAAAGCCAGAAGAGATGTCAAGTGGGTTAGTCCAAAAAATGTAAATGAATTATTATTATAATAAATCAGTTTGGCCATAAATAAGCAACGCCATATGATGTGAACCTGAACAACTAGGTAGCTTTCATTATAGGCTAGTTTTATAAGGGGTCACTCAGTGCCGCCAGCCAATGCTAGAGGACCACGGCGGCGTAGGTGAGGTGCTGGAAGTAGAACTACATCTCCCAGCACCAACAAGACCATAGCACCATGGCCCCTTATAGTGGCGGCAATCAGTGTTGACAAGAGGCACCTGCTCCAGAGTATATTTAAGCATGTAGCGAGTCGTCTCATCGCACCTTTTGGTAATTGTAGCACTGTGGTGCAAGGTATGTGAGGGAAAGTCTGGTAACATCGGACCTCACAAAGGGTCAATGGTAGGATGCTAAGTCTGAGGTAAAGGTGGAACTTAGGTCGGGAGAGTTTTGGTTTGACTTCGTAGCCTTTCTTCTTTCTTTGGGCAGGCTCGTTAGCCCTCAGCGGTGTGCGCTGGGGTGTGACTGCACGCTGCTACGTGTCCCCCCTCCCCCTTCCATTTAGCGCGCTTATTTATCGCCCGCAGACTTTCAGTTTCCGTTCCCTCATTTTCAGTACGGTTTTGAGGTCTGTCATTCTAGGCAGCTCTTTTGTCTGACCTTTTTACTCTTTCCCTAGGTCTTTTCTGTTACACTTTCCCTTTGGCGCAGCGGCAACAAGCTCACCACACAAGCTGGCAACCTGAGTTTAAATTCCGTCGGGGCTGCCTTCCTTTATTTTCATTGTCCTTTCTTTTACACTCCTGGATCCCAGGAAAAAAAAAGGTATGGGGGAGGTTACAACGTTTTTGAAAAATAAATGGGAAAAAGAAGAAAATAAACAAATAAATAAAACTAATTATAACTAACAAACAAATGAACAAACAAACAAAGGGTGAAAGGGAACAGACAAGTAAATAAATAATTTGTTTTTGATGAACAAATGAGCCCCATAACTGTCTAGTGTATCTGGGCCCTGTCTGTGAGGGCCTCACTAACCCCTCAGAACAGAACACCCACTACAATGTTCTTGAGAAAATGTAGCTGTTTAACTACCTAGCAACTGTCAACTATTCAGTGGCCAAAGAAAAAAAAAATTTTTCTAAAGATATAGCCTAATTCCAAGACATTTGTAGCTTGTTACATATCAACTAAATGTTGCTTCAAGTGTAGGAAGATACACATTCTATGGATACAGGTTGGTATTTTACTCAACCCTGGGGTCTAGGGATAAGTCAATCTCTAGATTGCCATCCCAGTAAAGTTATGGGATCCAACCTAGCTACTTCAAAATAAAATATCTGGCTGCACCCCTTCTAAACTGAATAACAGACTTTCAATATTTGTTTATTACCAAGAAAATGGATGCATTTACATTTACGGCATTTGGCAGGCGCTCTTATCCAGAGCGACTTACATTTATCACATTTATACAACTGAGCAGTTGAGGGTCTAGGGCCTTGCTCAAGGGCCCAACATTGGCAGCTTGGTGGTGGTGGGATTCGAACCCCAATCTTCTGATCAGAAGGCCAACGTCTTAACCACTTTACCAGTGCAATACATGATAGTTTCATCACGCAGTGTCTTGTAGTTTTCAACATGTTGTAGTGCTATAACCAGGAACATCTGCCATCCCAGTAAAGTAACTGGATCTAACCTAGCCACCCCAACACCAAATGTCTGGTTATAACCCTTCAAAACTGGATAACAGACTAAAATGCATTGCCAAGAAAACTGATGGCTAATGGCAATGTTAGTCCTACAAGGCCGACAAGTCTTCCCAGTCTCGGGTCCCTTTAAATAGTTTGCAAGTGTGAGACCATGTAGAAAAATAAATGTACTGAATTGTAATCTTATTTAAAACATCTAAAGCCTCATTTATACTCCGTGTACAGAAATGCATGTGTGTGCTTCAAGCGATATAACCGTCATTACCCACATACTTCACAAAAACATTTTAGTTCTTGGGTGAGTCTCTAGGTTCTTGGAGTAACCTATGAGGTTCTTCAAGGAGCTACAAATTGTTTGCTATACACTGTAATAAATTAAGGCTGGAAGTAGCCTCAGGATTAGTGTAACAAAACATCACTGGCACTAACGAATGTTAATACTGACGAGCTTCTGTGTTTTCAAGCCAAGACTTACCTTACAGGCTCTTTATAGATCGAATTAGTTTGAGGCAAAAAAACGGATATCAATGCACTTTTCAGCCGCAGACATTAAACACTATCTAAAACATCAAACTTTATTCCCAGTGTTCGCCGTGTTCAAATCAAACTGCCCACAGTTTACAGATATACTGGCACACATGCACAAGCAGAACAGCTGCTGCAATACTGACCTGACTAGACATAAAGTGCTCTCGGACATTGCTGATGCCTTCTGCTTAATAATATTTAATTAATAAGCTTTGCATATTTGCAATTATGAAACCAGTCTTTAAAAAAATGCTGCATCATTAGGCATGATATGAGGATTATAGGCTGTTGAGGAAGTTTTTTAACCAAAAGTAGATCAGTAAAGTGAGAAGAAAAAAAAAAAAAGTTGAATCATCCCCAATGGAAAATGGTTGGCAGGGTAAAAGCTCACAGCGCAGAAATGCTGGCTCTCACACACTCATCTATCTTCTAATAATATTCCTCCATCACTGAAACTTATCAAATGTTTCCCAGTGATGTGGAACATGATTATTGTACAAACGATGTGCGAATTCTCAAACGGCGCATCACTAGCATTGCGTTATTCAATTTAAAGTGACTTAATAATGTCGCTGAACAACTAAATTAAATCATTTTCCACATAGTAATCATTTTCCCCAAAGGTGTAATCTTTATATCAATAATAAACCATGCCAAAAGTCTAATTATCTGTATAAAGTGCTTCTTGTATAGTCAAAAATTAATCCACAAATCCTGGTTCTTAGACCAAAATAGAGCTCATAATTTCAAATAAATGAAACAATAAATCGCTCACAGGTACTTTCCCACATGTAACATGCTAGACAGAAAGCACTAACCCGACTGAATGCTCAACACGTTTAAATGAGCTTAGCTTTAATTTGAACATTTATGCCTAATAGATGTTACTTCAATTAATGTAGATCTTATGAGTATCGAGGTACACTAAAAACAGCACATGAAGTGTTAGTGTGATGGGACTACATGCTGTTTTTGAAAGTGTTCTTGAAGGTACATGCAAGCTATTGCACTCTGAAGCACTAAGTTGACATCTCTCATTACAGCGTTCACTCTAAACAGAACTTGTTTGTTTATTTGTTTGGTTGGGGGGGGTGTTTAGGTACTCAGCAGTTACTAAATATGGTAGAATACAAATGCTAATTTGCATAATTTACAAACACCATCAAGAAAAACATCATGAATTATTATTATTATTATTATTATTATTATTATTGTTGTTGTTGTTGCCCCCGAATAACTTATCGTACATTCATTTATGTACCTCCACTTTTTCATTTTAATACAATAATTCCACATTTTTTTTTTTTTTTACATTATTTGCACCTCTGCATCTGCTGTGAAGGGAATAGAAATATAAGAACTTGGGAGTATCTGCATACACCATGTTGCACTTGTAAGTATCTATACACAAATAAATGAATAAATAAGTAAATAATAGCCAAATAAAAATAAACAAATAAAAAAAACCATGAATAAATACACTAAACAAACAATATTTGACAAATAGATCGATAAACAGATAATATGCATTTTGAACATAATTCTGCATCCATTGAAATGTGACACTTCTGGGTGATATTTAAAAGAAGACGAAAATAAAGAATTGTTATTGCCTCTTTAAGTTCACAGAATTTCCAAACACTCTCTGATGAAAAGCTGGCCAAAGGTTTGATATAGTATTTCATTCTCTTTTTCCTTCCTTTTTAAAATGTATGTTCATTAGTTTTTGTTTCTTATGAATTATATATTGCCTGTTTATAGGTTGTAGCTCAGAACATCAAAAGAGTGCAATAAAGTTACAGGTTCCTGCTAGGCATCAAAACAAAATCCAATTTAAGCAGGAAATACTTAACCGTCACCTTCCTCTCAAAATATTAGTGCTTTGCTCAGCACTTTCTAATCCTGTGTGCGTGTGCGTGTGTGTCTGTGTGTGTGTGTGTGTGTGTGTGTGTGTGTGTAAAAGTTCCTTTGAACATTTTGCTGGACACCACAAGCAAGCAGTGCTAAAAAAAAGATGCGGCTAAATAAATAAATAAATAAATAAATAAATAAATGTATTCCCAAGATTCGGGTCTATTGCGGGGGAGAAAGTACAAGTAGATCACTATTCTACTACGGATATGATATGTAAGGAATAAAACACAACAGGGCATGACGTGAAAATAATCTACAATGAAACCCAACATGGAGTAAAAATGTCCTTCTACATCACAGCAATGTACTGAGCTGACACTAGAGTCTCCTTCCAGAAATGTTGCTATAAAACTCATAACATTATACCAAGCACAATAACATAACCAGGTTGTACTGTGTTAAAGTTGTGCAGCGCCACAAAATTCTGGCCAATCAGATTCAACATCATTGTAGTGTTCATTGAATTTTTGCTTAAATGACTTGCTCTGTGTATTATGAATGTGAAAGCAAAAATAAAGTGATTGTTCTTCTGTGCTTGCACACAAAGAATTTGACCACCGCATTTTTAATCCGTACAGAGAAACACACAGACACTGGTGAAAATGCACACTAGGGGCAGTCAACCCCTATCCATGGAATCTAGGGAGCAGTTTGGGGGTTAGGTACATTGCACAAAGGCAGCACTTACTTAACTTAAAAAAAAAAAAAAAGTGTCTGCAAGATGTGTAAGTAGTGTATTGTTTTATTTTAAATTAATAATGATTACAACGATATAACACCATCATTGATTCTTCAGTGAAGTATAAGCTAGCATGAGGTTTAAGGAACTGGTTAATTAGTTAGCTAGAAGAATAAATATCTTATTATTTTATATACTGATCAGCCATAGCATTAACAACACCGGGCAAAACAGCTCTGATCTGTTGCGGCATAGAGTCCACAAGGAGTTTCTTTTGTGGATCTTCTGTGGGCTAGCCTTTACATCCTACACACGAATAAGTCTTAGGCTCATAACCCTGTTGCTTTTTCTTCTTCGGATCAATTTTGGTAGGAACCATTGCATACTGGGAACACCCCACAAGACCTGCTGTTTTAGACTGACCCAGTCTTCTAGACATCACAGCTTCATCCCTGTCTGAGTAACTCTGATCAGACTATCTCCTCAGATCAGACTATTCCCTTCTTATTAAGAGGTGGGAGAAGCTAAGGTGTTGGAAGCTGAAGAAATTGGCAGGCGTAAGGTGTTGAGTGACCTTTGTATTGCTGAGTGAAATTGTGATGGTTAAACGACTGGCCCGGTCTAAAAACAGGTCTTGTGGGGTGTACCCAATTTGTGGTGGCTGTCCCAGGAAAGACAATCTGTGATTCAACAACAGGGTTATAAAATCACTGATGTGTAGGTGGAGGCAAAAGCTAGCTTGTTTGATCTGATCCCACAGAAGATCCATACGAGGACCTGTTGTCTTGGTACCAGACACCACAGTAAACCTTTAGAGGTCTGGTGGAGTCCATGCTTTGATGGGTCAGAGCTGTTTTTGTGGCTATTGGTAATAAATAAGAAATATATCCAATGTTTTTTTTTTTTTTTTATTGTCTAACTTCTCATTGCAGTACTATTTTCTGAAACAAAGTTCATTTCTTTTACCCTCTTAGTCATTTATCTAAAGGGCCTTCTTCTCCATCTGACTACTTTATAGAATTGAGAAATTAGGTGGTGTGCGTGTGTCACTGCCAAACTTTGAATTAGGTGATTGGTCCTGTCCAATCTAACCATTCAGTATGAATGTATAAATGCATAAACGAGTGAATGAATGAATGAATGTCGAACAGGCTGAAGAATAACAGCATTAGCGAAACAAGAGCTGGAGCACATCACTTTTCTTTCTAGTAAATTGAATAGTCCTCTAACAAAATGAAAACTGATATTAACTCGATGCGACATAAAATTATACTCTACAAACTACCGCAACAAAATAATAATAATAATAGGCTAAGCTCTTTGTGTTCGCTTCACTTCCTATTCATCAAAACACTGCAGTTCTAAGGCGATGAGCTATTGTAGAACCCTGAATGTCCACCACAGGGGTCTGCAATCTGCTCTAGATTTGCTCATTTAAAAATCATTTTAACCACATCCTTTGGCATTTGCATCATGTTTTGTTATATGCCATAATATCCCTGTAAGTAGGCAATGAGCTGGTGTGTTGTATCCTCAACGCAGGCTTGCCGCAAAGGTCGAACTGGTTTAAAGCCGATATCCAACACTCGAACTTCAGTCCAGACATCTGTACCACCTACAGCTTCAAATAAACCTGCCCACGGCATACACATGTACTGGCACGGATACACAACAAGAACAGCTGCTATGATAACTACACTGGGTCAAATAGTGTACAAAATCAGATGTGCTCCTGATATCAGTCTGCTAGGTTACACTGGTTCACTTTGTCCAATTTGTTTCAATTTCACCGCCTGTACATGCAGGTTAGGTTTAATCTGATCCCAAAATCAGACGCATATGCAGACTGGAGTGTCTGAGATATTATAATAAGGAGTGTGCGAGACCAATCAGTGCATAAAGCTTTTTAATCATGCCATGTGAAGTGTTTAAATTATTTCCGTCTTGGTAAAAGTGTGATTACAGAGAGGACGGTGAGAAAAAGAGGTCGTGACAGCGCTGAAGTGTCTCAGATTTTCATCTGTCTGACATTGTGGAGTGCTCTGTTTGTTGAAAATAACATGCTTACATAATCTAGTAGTGAAAAGGCTTTACTTAAACTAATCTTCCAGTTATACTGGACACACATATATCAAACACCACCTATGCACATCATTGGTGGGTATATAGATCAATAGACATCTATAGAAGCGTTATAATGATATAGGGTTTGTTTAACTGGCATTCCAAGGTACCCCTGGTACATCCATAAATGAACTGTCCATGGGTGAACTGTCAAATCTTAGACGTATGGTGTTTGTTGCCTAAAGAATATTTTCACAAACTCATGCCCTGTCGCATTTCTGCAGTCCAACACTCCTGTGGGGGATCTACCAAGTATTCCACTGGTGTACCAGTTTATCTGGCACTTTAGTGTCTTTGTTATTGTAAATAATCTCAACTGGTCCAGCATCCCAGAGTACAAAGACGACATGCAACATGACTGTTCTGTGTTCTGGCACCTAGGTGGTGGACGAATTGTCCCCTAATGTCCGTACAGCTGAGTCACTAACAGGCTGCATCCGAACTTCCAGTTCCACACGTACTAAAATTAATTGTATATAAATTATTATATAAAACAAAATTATATGATTACTTTTCTCATGGTAGCTAATTATACCTGCAGCAACTAGTGATTTTAGAAAACTGTCACTTAACAAAAAGACACCCGTGGCTCAACGTAGGGGAACCAGTCTTGTCACCGGAAGGTTGCCGCTTTAATGCAGTTTACCATCAAGCAATGACTGTTCTGGTAAAGTAGTAAGAAGTGACACAGGAGGGCTAGAGAACCTTTATCAGGATGTAATTATTGAGTCTAAAACACACTTTTATAGTCGTTCTGGATAACTGTGTCTATCAATGCCATAAACCAGTGCACACTCCTCGAACAGTAAAGCAGTAGGCTCTTTCATTACATTAGTGTGCATTATGCGCGCAACCTCAGACATACTACATCTGTTATCTCAGCAAGTTATGTTCATTATTTTAAATCAGACAAAACGTGTTTATTGTTTCCTACAAAGCTACTTATAACGCTACTTGGTGTTGTACATAATCGTAAATATTTGTAATTTGTATTTTTCTGGTTGTAAACAGAGACGCCCTGGTTTTCCTTCTGCTTCAAATGCTCTCACTGCTCCACTTCAATTATTGGATAGATTATCAGACGACAGTGTGCTATGTTCACATACTTTAAAATGTCTGCCGATGCAGTATGTCATTCTAGTACTCGTATACAGTTCAGTGGGCAAGATTTTGGACATAGCTTGGCTTCACAGAATTCACAGTATTCATTTTTTTTTCCAAGAATACCTGTTTTGTGTTCTTGATTATGTTCATCATCACCTGCTCCTTTGTTTGCATATTTAAGCCCTCTGTTTTCAGTTCTTGATTAGGAAGTATTAGGGCTGAGCCATGTAGACAGGTTTGTTGATTCAGGTTTTCTTGTTGCTGAGCCTGATGTTGCTGGATTTTCTCTGCCGGTATTAAAATTTGTATTAAAGCACCTGAGACTCAGTCTCTGGTGTTCTCAGTCTATACACACCACCCTAACAGATGTCCATTCTGTCATCCATCCATCCAGCCTCACAATAATTCTATATAAATTAAATCTATAACACAAACTGTTTTTCTTACAGGTGCCATCAGTTGGATTATTAATAAATGATCAGGTTGTACACAATCATAGCAACTGAATTACATTTACATTTATGGCATTTGGCAGACTCCCTCACCCAGAGCCACTTACAAGGTATTACAGGTGAGACAATGCAGCGTTAGGAGTCTTGCCCAAGGACATTTATTGGTGTAGCACAGGCTGGACGGGGCATCAAATCAAATCGAACCCAGGTCGAAATTAACACATTCTGTTAATTTGTCTGACCGTAATGCTGATAAAGAAAACCCATAATCCCATAAACAATCCCATAAACAATCCCATAAACCCAACCCAGAATCTCTCTTCATTCCAAGCCTAAACCATGCCTGTATTACTATTAGAAGTCTTTGCATGACTTCTTAATATCACCTTTAAATTCCGTCCATCAAAGAAAAACAAACGTCTTAAAAACCCACGGCCAAGGACGGCATATGCTTAGCGTTAAACGAAAAGCCGTTTCATAACAGTGCCATCAACAAATCATTAAATAGCAGGAAGCATTAAAAAGGTTGCAGCACGGCATACTAATGGGGACGCATTAAAATGTCATCTAGTGCAGCAGAGGCAGTTTTGCCATCACGGAGTGAGAAAGGGAGAGTTAGAGGGATTATTGGAAAGCTGTACTGGTGGTGACAGGGTAATTAAAGCAAAGAAGGGCATGTTGGACTACACTGTGTCTAAGCTGTAGTTAAAACAGTATGTTAATGTTGCGTAAAGAGAAGACGACACTGGCGGTTCATCCTCATGTGTGTGTTCGTTTTGATGACGGTGGCTCATCATCGAAAACGGATAAAGGATAAAGGTGCTCAGTTAGAAGTCGTCTGTATTGATTTGCAGTGATGAACAGGGACGAGTGATCCATAGCACGCATGCAAAATAGCCCTGTAGAATTTAGACCTAGTGCACTTGCTTACGAAGGGTGACTTCCTGGATATCGCTTCCCGCCCTCTTAAACTCTCAAATGCACAATCCAATGTTTACTCTAATATTCTGCCCTACAATATGGTTGGCAAAGGATTGTTCTTGTTGCCCATACCGGCAAGGTCCGATGAGTACAGGATCGGATCGGATAGGAACTGCTTCACTGGACAGCTGGAACATATGCATGTGTCCTATATTAGAATGTTGACATAAATGAATGACATAACTGCTGTCGTTTTCTCAAGTAATTATTCATGCATCGAATCTCTCATTCTGCCCAAATGAGCTCTACTGGATTCAGATCTGTTGACTTGGGAGACCAGTGCTTTGTTCATGGAACCAGAATGCAATGACTTGAGATGTACTTTTCACTGCATTATGCAAACAACGTTGTTAGTACGAAAGGGCCCAATGTATGCCAAGAAAACAGTCCTTATGCCATGACACCCCCACCTCCAGCCTGAATGATCGTCAAGGAACATTCGCTCTATGTATACATCCTGTTAGAACCCAAATCTGCATGCGTCCACAGAAATCAAGATCCATCAGAGGAGGTAAGGTTTTTCCGGTCTTCAGCTGTCCAGTTGTGCTAAATGTAGCCTTAGGTGTGGGCTGGAGTGGAAACTGATGTGGTCTTTTTGCTGCTGTAGCCCATCCACCTCAACACTGTGCATTCTGAGATGCTTTTCAGCTTGCCACAGTAGTAAGTGTGCAGTGGTTAGTTGAGTTTTTTTTTTGTTTTTCCACACCTATAAAGACACATTTGAGTGTGTTATATTATGAGAAGGAAAATGAAACAGAAGGAAAATGTAATTATGACCAGAATTCCTCTGAGATTTTCTGAACCTATTCATTACATTTTTACTTATTAAATAGACTGTACATTTATGCAGCATTTTACCTTCTATAAATTGACCAGCAGAACTTAGCCCAGCTAATATACTGATATTAAATACACTCAAGTACCAGAAAAAACTAGTACACCAGACTAATACTTGGTAGCCACCCAACAGGCATGCAGAACTATTCTGTAGGTAACAAAAAACATACTTCCTGCAGACAAGGACAACGCACAACAATTATCTTGTATTTAAAGGTGTAGTATTCCCATGTTCCACAGCGTGTTCCATGGCATCCTGATAATGTTGAGATCTGGTGACTTAGATGGAATGGCAGAACCCAAAACTCAGATGAGTGCTCCTCTAACTATAATTTGGAGCCTCTAGACGTTTTTTTTGGCATTTTGGTGTATTGTATTGATGGAGGTGACCAGACCCATCACAATGAATGCTGGATATGAACAGATATAACTCATCAGAAATATTTAGAGATGTACCAGGGTCCCAAAACTGAACAAACCCCACAGCATTAAGGAGCCACCACCAGCCTATGTATTTTGTATTAGGCTCCTTTGTCCCTTTAGTCTACATACACTTTATTTTTCAATATAAAGAATTCTTCTATATAATGTCTTCTATATAAATCTTTTCTATCATGTCCTGCTGAAATAAAAACAAAATCACATACTGGCTTTGTTGTTTGTATTTCTTTTTACCTTTTTTCTTTCTTTTTTTTCCTTTCCTACTTCTTTTCTTTCGTTCCTTCGTTCTTTCAGGACCTTGGACATTACTATTAAAGTCCTAGTAAAATGCACTATTAAAAACTACAAACTGCAAATGTAATAACCATTAAAAAAAACACTCTGCACATAAAACTGACACAGTATGTAACCCAAAACAATTCTAATCACTAACAAGGTCTTTCTATGCCAGTTAGAGCTTTTGTTGTTTTGTATTTTCAAGCCATTCTGCTTCAAGGTGATGGGTATTACACTGAAAAACACACAGCAAGCCTTTTCTTATTATTGATAATGCCCTCGGTAAAGCATGTCCTATTCAGCATGATGTTTTATTTAATAGTTCACAAACTCTACTTTTGCTAGCACCGCAGTAGTCTTCTGAATAGACAATATCAATAGCTCAGGGGTCAGTCGTCTTCCATTCATAATGCTTTGTGCCGTGTCAGCTAATCTGAAATGGGCATCTGTGTGGGTGCTGCTATCTCACGGTTCACTGAGAGATGTTAAGTAAGGTTGACATAGTCGTGAGTTTCAGTTCTACTTGATCCAGCCTTTTTCTTCATTTTACCATCATAACATTTTATCCAAACAAGACACTAAAAAAGTTTTATGCAACAAGATGGCTAAATTCTCAAGTCTGATTGGTCAGAAATTAATCTCACTTTATGATCCAAATAACAGGCTTATATTACTGTGCTTGCTCTAATGCATGTGATAACAGATATTACTACAACCAATATTGTTGTTTACCTTGGTGTTCAGCTCATGGCTCTGAGACCTGATTGGCTGAGCTAATTAAATTAAAATTAGGAGACACAGAAACTCTAATCAGTTGTATAAAGTATACGCAAGCCTTTATTTTACCTAGCAAGGTAAGTTTACATTGTGATCGGTGAAAAAATGGTTTATTGTGAATTTTACTTCAAATAAATACTCATCACAATTTTAAAAAGTAATACGAAATAAGAGACGCTGTGCATTATTGCGATATATATATATATCGCACACACACACACACACACACACACATACATACACAGGAATACAGTTTTCTTCATTAAGTGAATTGAACAACTCTTGACCACTGCGCAGTGAAACTGACCTCTGCATTTGACCCATTTGTACAGTCAAACACACACATACACACTAGTGAACACACACTAGGGAGCTGTCAGCACACATACCCAGAGCTGTGGGCAGCCCCTTATCCACAGCGCCCAGGGAGCAGTTGGAGGTTAGGTACCTTGCTCAAGGGCACTTCAGTCGCATCTTGTTAATTGAGGGGATTGACCTGGGAGCCTCCTTATTCCAAAGCGGGATCCTTAAGCCCAACTGTGGTAGTACAGTGCTTCATCACCATGGTATGAAAAAATCCAGCCCTAGTAACATCTAATTTACAAGAACTGGGATAGTTGATGCTCCAAAGAATGCTGCATCCTTGGTCAAAAATTAAAGTGTCAGTAATTCCATCTAGTGGTATTTCCAGCTAGTGTTTCAGCTAGAAACTGCAGGGACCTGTGATTCGAGGGAGTTTACGCTGGGTTTTAGTTCCTAGATGAAACGCTAGATGGAAGAACACAAATAAAGTGAAGAAACATTGCCAGGCTGCAGCAACCCTTCACACCATCGCTAAACTCTCAGGATCGGCTAAATAAGAGAAATATCGGCTGATCAACGATCACATTTTTTGGATTGAACATCTGGGATGATACTGATACACACAGATTCCAGATGTCATATTATAGAATAATAATCAACTCCCAGGTAAAGGCTGCATCATACTAACAGATTGCTGATCTATTTTTTTTTTTTTTGCTGAAGCAGCGTTAACTCCATTAACTCCATTAACTCCATCCTTACTGTTATATTTCTAAATAAATTTAGTATGCTTAGCTTATTTTTAATTCACCACTTTACTCTCTAAATTGTAAAAAGAAACCTGGAACAAAGTCGTTGTGTTGTAATGATGAATACAGAACTGAACACAGACACACATTCATGCATTATCAAACACACAGACACACATGGCACACTGAATCACATCCACATTTTGAATAATAAACTTTTGTGTGTGCGTCCGTGTGTGTATATGAGTGTGTGTGTGTGTGTGTGTGTGTGTGTGTGTTTGCGAGCAGCGTGGCTCTGATTGCTTTGTGAGGAGCTCTGTTGACTGCTGCAGGCTCGTATTTACTCTGCCTTTGGTATTTCTGTTTGCATGCCCGTGGCCTTGTAAGCTTAGACCTTGGTTTTGTTTATTTTTGTAGGAATTGAAGAAGTTTGCGCTTCGTGGTGTTCAAATCAAAAACAGGGACTCGTCCTGTATGCCAGACAACAAAAGTCGTGCAAACAGGAAACGCAATGCTTCTAGTCTATGCCGCTGAGTGTTACATTTAGGGTCATGTGCGGAGCATTACATCCACAAGTGCACTATATAAAGAAGAGTGGAGCACACATTAAATAATGGTGGGTTTTTACAGATTAGGATTAAGCCATGGTCATGACCAATACAATGTACATTCACTGAAGACTTCAGAGGGAAAAAACTATGCATAAAACCAGTCTAATGTTGAACAGTAGCTAAAGTTTAAACACATAAACTTAACAAACCATGTAAAGAAACCAATCACTAACTTTCGTCAGGTCAAATAAGTACTACAGCTTTTATGGCATGTATATGAATGCTGAGAAACAGCTCACATAAAGCTATAATCCAGAAGCCCATGCAGTCTAAATGGTGCTTTAATTTATGTGTTAGACATTTTACAAAAGAGTCACTGTCTCTTAAACAATATGTGATCCAGTTTTGGTCTGGTGATAGCCCGAGAGTGAATGTTCCAGGCAGAAAAGCCAGATAAAGGCCCAGGTTAATGATACAGAAAAACTGCTGACAGGCTGTGCACATGGTCTGAACTCAGGCCATTACTAAGCATCAGCACTCTCTTTCACACACACACACACACACACACACACACACACACACACACGGTTCTCCATCTACAATGACAGGAGGCAATTGTTTCATTGAGGTTACTACATGGGAAGATTGTAAACATGCCAGTAATCCCAAGCTACAGGTCGAAGAAATAAAGAAATACTACTATCACAGATAACAGATAACAAAACACTTTAAAGTATTGTTCTTGCAACAATAACAAAGATTCCCTGTGTGTGTGTGTGTGTGTGTATGAGAGAGAGAGAGAGAGAGAGAGAGAGAGAGACAGTGAGAGAGAGAGTAAGGGATAGTGAGAGAGTGTGTGTGTGTGTGTGTGTGAGAGAGAGAGAGAGAGAGAGAGAGACAGTGAGAGAGAGAGTAAGGGATAGTGAGAGAGAGTGTGTGTGTGTGTGTGTGTGTGTGTGTGCGTGTGTGTGTGAGAGAGAGAGAGA
>JAOVVF010000031.1:8038467-8053467 GCA_028565595.1 Duopalatinus emarginatus | reverse complement strand
TGTGTGTGTGTGTGTGTGTGTATGCATGGAGCTGCCTGTGAAGCTTATCTTTGTCTTCTCAACACCTGTTGGTCTCTGAAAGAGCCAAAGTAATAGCAGGGTTAAAAACATTATGTTTACTACCTGTTGCATGTCCGACACTGTGAACAGGCATTTCCTACCCCCCCCCCCACCCCTCTCTCTCTCTCTCTCTCTCTCTCTCTCTCTCTCTCTCGTCATGTGAACATATTTGTGTGGATTGGTGTGTGTGTGCATTTTTAAAACTCATTTTTCAGGGAAAAGTCACCAAGAGGCCAGGTGAAACTCCAAATAAGAGTTATTAGCATAAATGACAGAAAACGAAAAAAAATGAAAAGGAGAGATAAGGAGTTGTAAAATTCAGAAAGAGAAAAACAGAGATTGAAAAAGAGAGCAAAGGAGCAGCTGTTTAAATAGGTGTGTTTGACCTTCCACAGATTTATCATTGACCTAAAAAAAGAGGCAACTGTTTCTCAGACGTGGACTACAGAGGAAGTCTGCATACATGTTATTTATCCAGCTTCCTGTTGCACCCACCGCAGGCCATCTTATCTGAAAACCCACATCTGAGAGATGAAGGAAAAGTGTTTTAAACTTCTGAAACTGTTACCTTGTGCTTACCTACAGGCATATCACCTGCAGTTGTCCTGTTGCCCAATTTCACACAAAATTCCAGGGTGTATTCCCGTCTTGTCCAATGTTCCTGGAACGTGAATACATGTCCAGGATAAGGCATTTAGTTACTCTGCATTATGTCCTAGGTTCACTGGTTTTGGCCCAAATGTCTTCTAAATCTTTACATGGTCAGTGTGGTTTAAACACATTTTTAGTTTCATATTTCTACATACACCAGATAGTCAAAGAGGCATGAAACATTATCACATAGATGATCATTTATCTACTCAGTTTATCTACATTCCTGTCTTCATCTGTGATTACAAGCTGTGGGTAGTGGTTGCAACAATATGGTCACATATACAGGCGGTGGAAATGAGGTTCTTGGGTAGGGTTGCTGGACATGCTCTCAGTGATAGGATAGGGAGCTTGTCAATCCAGAAGAACAAGTCATTGATAAACCAAGGGAGAACAAGTTGTTGACATCAACAAGTCGTTGATGAACCAAACTTGATCCTAATGATTACAAGCTGTGCAATAAGGTTACAGGCGATTACCGCTGTTCCCAAAAACAATAAGGTCACAGGTGGTGGAAACCAGATTTGTTGGCAGTGATAGGATAAGGTGCTTGGTAATCTGGGAGAACCTTGTAGATCTGATAACACTGACATTGGAGGTCCTTTTCCCCCTGGTAATCTCTCATTACCCTAATGGGTTCCCAACAGAGCTGTATCAGTGGATGAAAACCCTAGGGCAGACCCAGAACCCACTGGGAAGATCATATCCACCAACCACACCAGAAGAATTAGGAAGTCCAATGAATAAGTCAATTTTTGAGTAAGGATTTAGTCATAGTACTATGTTTGTTTCACCAGAGAACCAACATAGTAACCAGTTAGATTATAAACTCTGCTTACTGGCTTCATATAAGCCACTGGTTGCTCTGTAGGGAAGCATCAATGGAAAACCTTTTGAAAAGGGTTACACCAACAAGTCATTGATGAACCAAGTTTGATACTGATGCATTGTTGGATCAAGACACTTACTGGGTGTTGATGTATGGTCTGCATTCAAAAACATCTCAAGTCCAGGTCTAGTGATTTCAGGATTAATGTAGAAGCTTGTGGAGTGGACTATTGATTGATTACAAGGCCTACAATTATTTTCCCTAAAGACACTTGCGTCCGGTGTTTGTATGGCATATGGCATTCAGTTCTACTGAAAATGGCTCAGTAGAAGTTAAAAATGAAAGCAGCATAGTTGCTGGGCCTGCTGTTGTATTCATAAAGATGAGCTGTGATCAAGGGTAATGGGATAATGGAACAGAATGGCACAACTGTGTTTCTGTCATTCTTACCTTGGACAAGCCACTTAGCTGGAGCTTGAATGGCTGCTCCAGGTGTGTTTGGTGCTGGGTCAGCAACCAGGTAATGCGAATTATATACTTCACATAATAAAACAGAAATATGTTGTGAAGGGTGTACTTTCGGGGGTCAAATTGCTGTCTAGTCATTTTTAGTGCTTGTGATAGATGAGTGATTCAATGTAATAATTATATATTACATTCAGAAAAGTCATATCCTGTTAGCACATGTGCATTCTAAGTACATAAAGTAAGTACTCTTGTTAACATGGTTCTCTTTGTTATTAAAGTTTAGAAAAGAATTACGTCTGACAGTTATCCTCTCTGTCTGATCACTGTGGTGAAATTGGAAATGTCTGACCTTTTAGTAGTCCTACGAGGACAAAAAAGTCTTTACCAACAGAGAGCATACAGCCAGCAGACATTCAAATACCTTAAAATTCTGAAGAAAGCCGATTATGACTCATTACACGATTAAAGCCTCTCACTCACACTTTCGTTCTTTCCTTTCTGTCATTAGATCAGCCGATGAAAGCTCCGCCTCTTAAGTGCTAATCTGTTTTATAGCTTCTTTAAGTTGACTATGTTCCAGCCTACCACGACCCTCCTCTCTTTTACTTCACTTGGAATTCATCCATCGCCATCTAGGCTGATCCCGTCATGAATTTTTGAGCTTGATCTATTTCTTGAATTAGGCTTTCATTGGTCGATTCATGCCAGGCGATATTGGGTCAGCTTTTCCCATATAACTCCATCACACCTTCCTTAACTTAGTACATTTTCTCTCATTGGTTGATTTTGCCCACCAGTGAACAGCCCACCTCACCTTTTATTGTTTCAGCCTTCCTCTCATTTTCTCTCCATCTCTCTTCATTCCTTGAAGCATTAGTGAGGGATAAGTTAAATGAAAGGATTACTTGTTCATTGAAAGAAAGGTGTACAGAAAGTATCAAACACACACACACACACATACAAAAAAGGTACCTGAAGGTTGGGTATAATTTATGCATTTGTGTGTGTGTGTGTGTGTGTGTGTGTGTGTGTGTATGTGTGTGTGGACAACTGAGAATGTGTGTATCTCCCTGCAGGCTATTATCATTGTCAGTGATTTATGGGCCTTTTCCACTTTGCCCTCACCTGCACAACAGACACACACACACGCACACACACACACACACACACACACACACACACACACACACACACACACACACACACACACACACACACGCACACACAGAGAGAGAGCACAAGGCTACACAGGCATGCCAATAGTCACATACCCACATACTGGATTAAATAGATTTCAAAGCTGCATTTATTTGTTATTTGTTATAGTGGATAGAACATGGAAATGTCGTATTACTTCAAGGATATGTCACGTGTCATCACTGATACATTAGCTGAGTCCAATTCAGAGACAGCATCCTTTAATAGCCAATCACAGCACAGCAGCATGACTAAGCTGTCCTGTTTTGAAGCTACTTCATATGTGGCCATCCTCCTTTACCAATCACAGTCTATGCAGCCCTTTGAAGAATATACCTTTGTAGACCATGTCCTTTGAAGTGTGCAGCCCCTGAATTAGGACACAGCTATTGTATGTCATTATGTCCCAACATTAAACATGAAGAACTGTTCATTATTAATAGAAGTGTGTGGGTGGGACAAGCATTGGTGATCAGTGAATGATGAGTGTTGTTCGGAATAATGGTGACCAGTGATTCTGAACAATAGTAATGGTCAAGGTTGGTTATAGGGATCAGTGGTGAGTAGTGATTAGGTGTTGGGAACCATGTTAATCAGTGAGTGGTTAATGGGAAAATTGATGATCAGTGACTAGTTTTTGGGAATAATGGTGGCCAGTGATTATTTCTTTTGAGAAACAACAGTGATCAATGATTAGATGTTGGGAATAATGATGTTCAGTGTTTAGTTTTTGGAAATTGATGGTGTTCAGTGAAAAGTTGCTGGGAATAATGGTGTTCATCGATTATTTGTTGTGAACAATGGGTATTTTTTTAATAATGCCCCTAAGCATAGGTGATTGGTGAATTGTTGTTGGGAACAATGGGGTCACCAGTGGTTGGTCTTTGGGAAACAGTGGTGACCAGTTAATAGTTGTTGCGACCAATGGTGA
This sequence comes from Duopalatinus emarginatus, assembly GCA_028565595.1. Classification (NCBI taxonomy): domain Eukaryota; kingdom Metazoa; phylum Chordata; class Actinopteri; order Siluriformes; family Pimelodidae; genus Duopalatinus; species Duopalatinus emarginatus. Next base: position 8,049,331 of record JAOVVF010000031.1, on the reverse strand, counting down.
TCAATGATTGGTTGTCGGGAAACAGTGTGATAAGTGATTAGTTGTTGGGAACAGTGGTAATTAGTGAATAGTAAATGGGGACAATAATGATTAGTGAATAGTTGTTGGGAACAACAGTAACCAGTCATTGGTCGTTGGGAACCAGTGGTAACCAATAAATAGTTGTTGTGAACAATGATGATGAGTGAATAGTTGCTGGGAACAGTAGCAATCACTATATAGTTGTTATAAACAATGGTAATCCATGATTAGTTGCTGGGAACAGTGGTAATTTGTGAAAAGTTGTTGGGAAAACTGGTGCTCAGTGGTTATTTGTTGGGAACAATGATGATCAATGATTGATTGTTGAAAACAGTAGTGATGAGTGATTAGTTATTGGAAAAAGTGAATAGTTTGGGGATAATAGTGGTCAGTGATTAGTTATGGAGGACAACAAAAAGACACTGGATCTTTTGTTGTGGTATTTTAGTTTTACAATTTTCCGAATGTAGTGATGAAATCCCTAATTGCACAACCCACAGTACATACTAATCACAATACCTTATTTCTGTCAGAGAGGTCCCCAAATCTCAAAATGTGACATTTTGTTGTAACTGGAGACAGTTTGTGTGTGTGTGTGTGTGTGTGTTTATGAGGGGAAAGTTTTAGAAAAAGACATCTGTTATTCCGAATGGAATGATGGTAAAATAAAATATGTAGAGAGCGATTCAGCTATGTGCTGGGGTGAATTTCAAAAAAGGATGACCTTTAACGTTTCACACACAAGCACATTCAGCAGATGATGCTTTTATAATCCTGTGTGTTCAGACACCATATAGTTTAGAAAGCTCTATTTTCTGGTGTATAAGTACAGATGCTGCTGATTAAACACAACAGGCTCAGTGCATGAAATATTACCTTAAAGAACAGAAAAAAACAGTGTCTCCTAAAAACCTTTGTGCTGTCAGGAGCTATATTTGGTCTTTCTCTCACACAGATTAAGAAAGCCTATGTGAATGCCATTCCTTTTGCCTGTCCATCGATGCGTGCCCGTACCTGCCCAGGTAAGTCTACTGCAGCCCAGAGAAAGGGGTCATTTCATCTCCTTAAGCATGATAAATGTCCTAGCTTCCCTTTTTTGCTGCAGTTTGCACTTGCAACAAGTCATACATCTTCTTTCTCTCTCTACTCTCTGACGTTCTGACCCGTTCCTCTGTCCCACTTCCCTGAGGAGAGCTGAAGTGCAGTGTGCTTGCACTTAGAGAGTATATCTGTGTTGTTTTGTTACTTTTATCTCTTATCTTTCTCGCAGCAGGGCCATCTGGAAGGTTCTCGGCAACCCCATGACTTCAGAGGTTTGCAGGTGTATGTGAGTGTGTATGTGTGAAACCGGCAAATGATTAATCACTCAGAGGTTTTTAATTTCCTATCTGATACTCCCTTCGAGCCCCCACTCCTCTCTCTGTACCTGAACATGGATGTTTTTTCTTCATCTAACAGTTACGCAATATGCTTACAAATCACTGCACCAGTTTTTCTCATCTTAAACAAGGGGTTCTTGTTCTGGTATTAAGATACAAACTTGTTACTGAGCCGGTCTTAGCCGCCTTTTAAGGTTATTACTTGTTACACTGTTGAAGCCAATCCCAGTGAGGTCCTGGCTGTCACATAATGTGTTCTCCCGGTCTTAGATTAAGATTTTGTGATAATAAACCTGTGATTTATAAAGCACTAATAATAATAATAATAATAATAATAATAATAATAATAAAACACTAATAAAGCAGTGTTGTGTTATGCCTGCATTAGCAATCAGCATCATCTAGGGCAACCGTAGGCTTGTGGTTGAAGAACCAGCCCAAGGACCAGGTTTGAGCTCTGCAGCTGACAAGACTCGACTGAAGTGCTCTTGAGCAAGGCACCTGACCAACAACTGTTCCTGGGCATTGCGACCAACGGTCTGGTCAAGTGTGCTCACTGCCCTTTAGTGTGTGTTCACTAGGATCGCATAAACTTGAAGAAAGTAAGAAAGTGAAAGTGAAGTGATTGACCTACAAATCTAGGCAGAAATGCTGCCTGTAAATGAAGCTTCTTTCTGATTGGAGTACAATGATTTGATTATTTTGTGGTCTTGGCAGGCAGAATTATTGTATAATTAACAGTCAGAGCATTTGACACATTTGCTGTTTGACTTGCGTGTAACACTTTATACAGTAATAATGTTGCAAGTTGATTTATTATACAGTATTATTATTAAGCATGCGATGAGGTTTGCATTCTTATAAACCATACAGAACAAAGCAATCATGTCTACACGTTCACATTACAGTTTTTTGATGCATCCCAAAGCTATAATTTGTAATCTACATGACATGTACTTACATGAACGTGTGGTAAGAAAAACCCTTTTCTATTTATTCTCCTGACAGATGATCTGAGATCCAACCCCACTATAATTATTAAACACAATTCAATCTGTAGCGGCTGATAGTGGCTTCATAATGGTTCAGCTGGCATTTCCCTGGTATACCTACAAACATCTTTGACAGGTGGACACTATGCATTGTTTCTGATGAGTTACATGCTCATGTCTTGTATTCATTCGGATGGGTTTCTGCCACATGTCTAGAGATGCCAAATTATGGTTAGAGGAACACTTAACTGAGTTTGTAGTTTAAGACTACTATTACTAAATTTGATAGAAAACCCCCCATAAGCTAGTTTAAAGCTAATATTGTGTATTATTTTTTAGCTATTTAGTGAATGTATAAAAGTTGCCTCGCATATTTTCAGTGTACCATTAATTAGTTACCCTGTGTGCAGTAGCTTTACTTATTCACACACTTCCTGCCTTGTTGTTGTGCCAACTATGGCTTTTCTTCCCGTCATGCCTTCCTTAATACTCATTCAGCAAAAGTAGGCAAGAAAGGTGTTTGGGTAAAAGTGTGTGTGCGCGTGTGTGTGCATGCGTGTGTCTGAAGGGTAAAAAGACTGTGTGTGTTCTTTCTTTTTTTTTAATTTGCCACATTGTGAGTCCTCTGCGGTTCATCGCCCAGAGCAGGGGAAATTTCCTTTTTCACCACAAGGTGAGGAACAGACAGAAGGCTATTTGGAGAAAGTGAAAATCAGGACAGAACCTGCAGAGAGACACAGTGATGAGATAGAAGACAGGGAAGGAATGGAAGAAAGAAAACACTATTTGAATGGATGGTTTTTGTGTGTGTGTGTGTGTCTAGACCCTCCACACACTCTTTTGTTCCGAACTTTCTGTGCTGATTGACCCACAATGATACTGTGTTGTTAATCACTTTCTAACTATCTCTTTATTTTTTTTTCTTTCAGATGAACACCACAGATTTCACCGACCTGGAGTGAATTTAATTTAATTTGATAGCAAACTATTAACAAATTTCTCAATTTTAATGACATTACCATGTTGCATTCTGGAGGTAGGTGGTAGGTTTATGTGATATAACTTACCAGAAATTGGATTTTTAACTAGCCGCAGCTCATTTAATGCTGAAAATCACTATTTTACCTTTTACTGGATAACATGTCAGGCAAGCTAGATAATGACTAGCATTTACGTTTACATTTACATTTATGGCACCTAGCAGATGCTCTTATCCAGAGCAACTAACACAAATGCTTAGTCATTACCTTTAATATCCAAAGTTAGCGCTGATAGACCCGAATTCAAGGTACTTAAAGCAAGGATACTGCCAAAAATGACCCTCACAATACCCAGTACTATACAAACTAAACTATACAAAACATGTAAAGACATTAAATTCAGTAACTACCGTTAGGGCAGTTAGCATGTACAAGGTTTAGTTTATAAGCTAGCTTTATAGGTAATTTATCTATGGATTGCCATTTGAAACAAACACAACCATTTCTCCCATGTTTTTTGAAACTTTCCAGAATTCGTTAGACATCAAGAAGGATGGATGCAGTGCATTCTTTAGATTTGGCAACATTGATAACGTATAGAAGTCAGTGACATTTCAAATGGGATAATCTCAAGAGGGCACCCAGTAATGCTGCCTGTGAATGGACATGCCTTCTGATGGTTACACAATGAGTTTTGTGTGCGGTTGGCAGACTGAGTTATTATATGATTAATAGTGATGGCATTTGACACGTTTGCTGTTTGGTATGTATGCAACACTTTTTCAATAGCATCAGCTATGAAAACTGTGCCAAGCCATTTATCAAAATGTGACAACCGAAAAAATGTCAAGACAAGATTAAGAATTCCTTCATTTTGGTACAGCTAGCAGTTTAGCAGACACTTAACATTTTAAAAGTGTTAAAGTTAGGTGATAATGGTGCTATAATTATGTGCCATTTGATGCCGACCAATCATTGCTCACGTTCCTGCATGAGTTCTGCATGTTTTTTTAATGTTTAAGAAAAAATTATTCATAAAAAGACGATCATCGGTAATGTTACATTTACTTTTAATTTAAAAATGATTTAAGTTAAGACATTTTAGACACCACATTGCCAAAGATTTTGACATTTTAGACACCACATTGCTGTTCTTTGGTTATGTCACACTACATAGCCTATCCCTAATTCCTGACACTCATAGTTAGTTCCAACAATGGAAAAAAAAATACAGATACAACACAACTGCATTAAAATCTGTTTCAATTTGTGTAGTTTAAGAGTGAGGATGCACAGCTGAGAAGAAATGTGGGATTTGTGTCAGAAAAAGACCATAACCAATCATAAATAGTAATAAATAAAAGTATATAAATAAATAAGTATAAATAAAGTCAAATATGAGGACAAGGCATGTTTGCAGGTTTTAATCAAAATCAGACAGTCATAATCTAAAACACAATTCCAGAATCATGGTCAGGAGACAAGCATGGTTCAGGCAATCTACAGACACAATATCAGAAGCTAGGTAATGATCTGAGGCAGGGAGCTAGGCGTAAAAACTAAGCACACAATGTACTTAGCACTGAACATCCTCGATAATGGGCAGTGTAGTGTCCTGATATTACACAGGAAACTAAGAAAAACACAGGGCTTAAATCGTGTACAAAGGCAAGGCTTAACAAAACACAAGTATAAAAACAATGAACACAATCAAATGTAACATAAAACAGGTGCTTCAAGCTAAAACTCTGGGGACTGAGAACGGGTGGGTTGTGAAGTTTCATGGCTGGGTGCGGCCATCTTGGGTGGCCGCTGTGAACTCTGGGAAACGGGGTCATGACTACACTGGGACATGACAAAGGCGAGGGGCTTTCTGGTGGACTGAAAACAATACTCTATTGCACTGTAAAATGTAGGAAGTCAAGTTAAGCATTTGTGCTATTGATCATCAGCTGCTAAGTCCAACAAAGAGCTCTGTAAATTTTATTCACTCTGGAAGGCTGGAGTTAATAAACTGAAATTAAACAGCATTTAATCACAGTCAGAATCAAGTTTAAAAGGAAAGTTCAAAGGTTAAATAAACAAATGATTTTCTCCTTCTGTCTGCCACCTTCCTCCTCTCAGCCCTGTCTGTTCATGCTTTTTGTGTTGCAATGTTTAGATACAGCACAGACGTGTATAGAAAACCATTTAGGCCTGGGTGTGGTGTTTCTTTGTATGTGTGTGTGGTCATACTTACATCAACTACTTTGTCCATACCTGCACACCCCATTAGTGCTGAATACTGAGTTTTCATTTCCACTGAAAAGGGTGTAGATGGTATAGTGTGTCTGTGTCTGTGTCTGTTGTGATTTGTCTGTTGTTCAGTTCTATACTATTAGAACTACAACCCCGATTCCAATGAAGTTGAGAAGTTGTGGAAAACATAAATAAAAACAAAATACAATGATTTGCAAATTATTTCCAATATTCAGTTGAATACACTACAAAGACAAGATCAAACAGATACAATTTATTGTTTTAGTTGTTTTTTTGTTTTTTTTCAAATATTTACTCATTTTGAATTTGATGCCTGCAACAACAGTTTAAGAACAATGTCTCTCAACGTGCAACTGCAAGGAATTTAGGGATTTCATAATCTACAATCCATACTATCAACAAAAGATTCAGAGAATCTGGAGGAATCTCTGCAAGTAAGTGGCAAGGCTGAAAACCAACATTGAATGCCTGTGACCTTCAATCCCTCAGACCGCACTGCATTAAATACCGGCATCATTCAGTAACGGATATAACCACATAGGCTCAGGAACACTTGTCAGAAAACCATTGTCAGTGAACACAGTTCGTCGCTCTATCTACAAGTGCAAGTTAAAACTCTACCATGCAAAGAGAAAGCCATATATCAACAACACCCAGAAATGCCGCCGGCTTCTCTGGGCCCAAGCTCATCTGAAATGAATTGACGCAAAGTGGAAAAGTGCCAAAGAGGAAGGACTTTCCGGATTGTTATCAGTGCAAAGTTCAAAAGCCAGCATATTTGATGGTATGGGGGTGTGTTAGTGTCCATGGCATGGCTAACTTGCACATCTCTGAAGGCACCATTAATGTTGAAAGGTACATACAGGTTTTGGAGCAACATTTGCTGCCATCCAAGCAATGTCTTTTTCAGGGACACCCCTGCTTATTTCAGCAAGACAATGCCAAGCCACATTCCTCAACATTGTGGCTTCATAGTAAAAGAGTGCAGGTACTAGACTGGCCTGCCTGCAGTCCAGACCTGTCTCCCATTGGAAATGTATCGCGCATTATGAAGCGCAATATACGGCAATGGAGACCCTGGACTGTTGAACAACAGTATATGAGTAAATATTTGCAACAACAAACAATAACCATTTTGACCACCTTTTATATATTTGAATATTAAATATCTTGCCTTTGTAGTGCATTCAATTGAATATAGGTTGAAAAGGATTTGCAAATAATTGTATTCTGTTTTTAGTTATGTTTTCCACAACATCCCAACTTCATTGGAATTGGGGTTGTACTACTCTGTGCTTGCTACATGTAAAAGGATGTTCTCAGAATTAGTGCAGTGGGTTAATTTTGATAACATGGTGTAGTATACCTACAGAAACAGTAGAAATTAGTTAGGAGCATACTTTAGGGACATGGTATCTGAAGCCACATATGTTTTAGTCACAACATGGTTTAAAACCTTTTATGTGGCTAATTGCAACAGCTAAAATTAGAATTTGGTTTAAAGTTATTAACACAGATTTTATTATTAAAATACTTGTACCTGCACATATTGAATTTCTAAGAAATAAACCCTGGCCTTGGCATTGGAATGTTAGATCATATAGTAGTCTAGTGTTCATTTGCCCTCTGCAAAGAAAAAAAAATGCAGTCACAGTTGCCTCACAGAAAAATTTAAGGGACATGTAGTACTTGTGGTCACAAGTTGATGACGATGTTATTCTACCAGTCAAGGTAAGAAACATGCAGGGATATTCCTCTAATTCCAAATAAAATAAATCAGGAAATCCACCATTTACTCATAGAACCGCAGTTATCTTCCACTTATCAACTGCATAAAGGAACGTGCATTCATTTAGCTTTTCACTGATCAGCCATAATTTTAACACCACTTGCCAAAACAACTGCCTAAACCCATTAAGACATGGACTCGACGAGGCCTCTGAAGGTCTTGTGTGGTATCTGGGGCTGAGATGTTGGCAACTGATCCTTCTATGGTCTTCTCAGGGATTATACCAGATGGGCTATCCTTGACTTATTGAGTTGAGTTAACTTAAGTAAATAATGACCAGAGTGCTGGTTTACCAGAGGCCAGATGCTTTTGGTAGGTACTAACCATTGCATAATGGAAACACCCTACAAGACCTGCAGTTTTGGGAATGCTGTGGCCTAGTCGTCCAGACGTCACAATTTGCCCATTTTTTCCTAATTCCAACACATCAACTTTGAGAACTGGGTGTTCACATGCTGTATATGTATATGAAAACCTGTGTAAATCCTTTGTGATCCAATATATATTTCATTCACTCACAAGCATATACTAATACACACAAACACACATTCACACTGGTGACTGCACAAATTTACTACTGCACATTCCATTATTCAGACTTCACTTGTACAGCTTGATGTCCCATGTGTTTTAGTGCATTCTTGGGTCATGCACACACACACACACACACACACACACACACACACACAGTGTTTCTTACTAATGCAGCTACCAGAAATACATCTGTTTAAAGAATGAGCTACAGCAATCGTACGTGTATCAGGGAAGTGCAGAAAGATCTTCAGGGGCAGGTGCTCAGATGGAAAAAGCAGACAGCTACACTGTGATATGTCTCTCTCTGTAATGGGGTAAATGTAAACTGTAAGGATTAATGCTAACAGGTTGCCTTACATAATTCATATAACAATACCACATCTCCGAAATCAGACTTAGAAGCTATTTTAAATTTGAATTGTTTGGACAGATGGTAACTGTATATTGACATTTCAGTCAAATTCATTTCCAAAGCTTTTAATAAAGTTACTGTTTGGAAAAAAAAACCATCATGATGAAGTTTCCACATGATGAGGCTTTGTACCAATCATACCATATGTAAACATATCATGAATCATATCATTTGATATGGACTCCACAAGAGCTCTTAAGGTGCGCTGTGGTATCTGGCACCAATACATTAGCAACAGATCGGTCTGTGAATATTCTGTGGGATCAGACCAAACGGCCTCGCCTTGCACATCGATGAGTCTTGGGCTTTTAAGACCCAGTTGCCGGTTCACTGCTTGTCCTTCCTTGGACCACTTTTGGTAGGTACTAACCACTGCATACTGGGGAGACCACAAGACCTGTTCTTTTTGAAAATGCTCTGACCCAGTCGTCTAGACATCACACTTTGCTCTAATGTCAGAGTCACTCCAGTTCTTATGTTTGCCCACTTTTGCTGCTTTGAGAACAGACTATTTACTTGTTACCTAAAATATCCCACCCATTGACAGGTGCCAATTTACTTCATTAATACAACATTGTGATGCTTTGATGACTGACTTAGATCATGTCCAAGACATCAGGTATTGTGGGATCTTCCTTCCCAAAAAAATGACAGCCCTTCCAATCTCTGAGCGATTGCAGACCTTTTAATCTGTAACGGATCACAGCCTTTGTAACCTTGGAAAGATCCTTACATGTATGTGTGATCACAGACTCACTCTGTCTGTAAATTACAGTAACTCTCTCTTTTAAGGATCGTAGATGTTCTGTCTATCTCTGAAGGATCACAGACACACACACTCTCTTTCTCTGAAGGATTGCAGACACTCTCTCTACAAGATCACAGACACGCACACACTCTCTGAAGAATCACAGACACCCTCTGATAGATCAAAGACACTGTTGTAACAGAATAGAGACATGCCCAGTCTATAAATGATCACAAATACTTTTTCTCTGAAGGATGGCACACGTTCTCAAGATCACAAATGCCCAAAGTCTCTCTCTCTCCTTCACACACACACACACACACACACTCACACACACACATCACAGCATCTCTGTCCATCATTGCCTAGCATCGCACAGCATTATTAAAACATCTGCAACACACCCCTCTACCCATGCCAACCCTTACCTCATTCCTCTAATATCCATCCTTTCACTCATATCTGAGATGAAATCCAGTCTGACGGTTCCTTTAAAAGGAAACATGGATGGCTTATTAATAATGTCTAAATGATTAGCAGTAATAACTTAGTGTCAGACTAGCAGTCTGTAAAAGTTATGGTTATAATATGGTTTCTCCTAACATACTGAATTGTGAATATGGAAAATAAGGGGTTGTGTGTGTGTGTGTGTGTGTGTGTGTGTGTGTGTGTGTGCATATATTTTAGAGTTCATCAGGGATTAAAAAGGATGTAGTTAGAAGAATGACAAAAAGATCAAGACCTGACGGATATAGAGAATTATGTAATAAAATGTAAACCTTTTTATATGTCGACCCATGTTGATATGTTCATCTTCTTTATTGTTAGTAGGCTAGATGTAATAAGGTTATCTCGCTAGAGTAATGGGAAAACACACACACACACACACACACACACAGATTTATTCCACAGATAATGGGTTTGTAACAGAGAGAAGGGTAAAGAAAGGACAAAGAAAATGAGAGAGGGAGCAGGTAGACCTGGGAGGAATTTCGGGGAAAACCCGTGGAGAGGAGACAGTGTGAACAGATGGAAGACAAAACATAAACTGAGAAGACAAAAAGATTGAAATATGACATATTGGGATAACATTTTAGAGCTTGGGGGAACAGTGATGCATTTAGCTCCTATTGTAGGAGTCCCCATGATAGTATTTGTCACACATTGGAGATATTTTTACAAAGGATACATTTAGAGTGCCACTAAATCTAACCTTGTTTTTTATTTTTTTTTGTACAATTTTGTATTGTATGTTGGTGTGAGTATATTAGTTTAAGGGATATAAGAGACATGAGTAATTTATAATAATAATGTCTCAAGTAGAAGTAAAACTACTCATCATAATAACGACTTTAGTATGAGTAACAAAGGATCTTATAAAATGCTGACTCAAATAATAAGTAACTTTATGTGATGATTTATTACATGCACAAAGATCAGCCTTTACATTAACACCACCTGCCAAAACAGCTCTGACCTGTCGAGGCAAAGACTCCACAATACCTCTGAAGGTGTTCTGTGGTATCTGGCACCTAGACATTAGAAACCTTCTGTGGCTCTTTAGTAAGAACAGAACAGGTGGGCTAGCCTTCTCCCTCTGAGCACACCGCTATATTAGTTAAATATATTAGTTATGCCCTGAATAAAACTTTGAAATGCTTGTCTAATAAACACAACATAAAATCCACACATTCAAGTGCTCAATCATATTCTGAATAATAATAATAATAATAATAATAATAATAATAAT
>JAOVVF010000031.1:8028573-8038367 GCA_028565595.1 Duopalatinus emarginatus | reverse complement strand
ATAATAATAATAATAATAATAATAATAATAATAATAATAATAATAACAATAATAATAATAATAATAATAATAATGTTGTTAATATTCAAAAAATTAAAATAATATATTAATTTATTTTGAATAATAATTATAATAATAATAATGAGTGTTATTATTATTTTATTACATTTTTATTTTTCAAATAAACAAATACAATTTACCACCACATGTTTTATTATAGTCAGATATGGAGTTCTGGAATGCTGAATTTGACAAAGCACATTTGCCCGGGGCAGCCCAAATCCACAGCACCCAGGGAGCAGTTGGGGGTGTTAGGTGCCTTGCTTAAGGGCACTTCCGTCATGTCATGCCCTGTGTGTGGATCGAACCTGGGACCTTCTGGTTCCCTAACCACTAAGCCCCAGCTGATACTACTATTATTCTTAGTAGCTTTAAAAGAGAATAGTGTATAAATGTGAGGTGAGGTCTGTGCAGCTGTACCTGCCTACATCTGAGCTGCTTCTTCAGCCATCTTGTCAAAATAAGTCAGAGGTGTGTGTGGTTAATTTACAGTAAATGTACTGCTATAAATAAAATTTGTTATGAAAAGGTAGTTGAGTGCTGACTATAATGCTATGGCAATTCTTTGGTTATCAGAAGCATACATATATACATATGCTCTTAAACTTTATACAGTTTACTCACCCAGTCATATATGTTTAGGTATTAAATTCTATGTAGCGTGGTGTTGTGGTCAGAGTAATCACCCATTTTTCACTCTATATTCCTGTATATTATTTACTCCTGAGTTTGCACTTTTCTCGTTGCTATGGAATGAACAGCCTGACATTGCAGCATGGCATGTGGAGAGACTGGCTAATGTCCAGCAACCCTGCAGCTCAGGAACATATTAGTTCTTTGGCCTCAGTAGTGCTTTGGTTACCTAATTAAAAAGGCAGTTAGTAATATTTAAATGTAGCATAAGTAACTAGGGTTATTTTATGCCGTACTTTAGTGCAGTATATCTCACTAGTCTTGTCATTTTAGGCTTCTGGAAATGAACTCGTCCCACAAGCAAGCTTAGCTTTGCATCACTTCTATCTTAAAGGAAAACCATATGCAGCTTCATCAGTGTGGGAGGGATCAGATGGGACAAGAAATTGAGTTGTTGTTTTTTTTTTTGGCCAATTCACCTGACACTCAAGCTATATATATATATATATATATACACACTAAAACCCACCCTTAACCTTTAAAGCATCATCCAAGAGTCTCGGAAATGGTTAGTGTGTGTGTGTGTGTGTGTGTGTGTACAAGTATGTGTAGGTGGGAAAACCCAAAAACTAAAGGGGAGTGTGTTGAAATTACAAGGCAACAAGTAGTAAAGGGAAGTCCCGTTTTTATGTCGGTCAATAAATCATGTGTGTGTGTGTGTGTGTGTGTGCATGCAAGCATTTGCGTGTGAAGGGCAGAGGTAACAAGGCCTAGAATTATGTTGAATTAAAGAACTAACTTTTCAAAAACTAAAGACAGATCCTCTATCCTCTCTCTCTGTCTGTCTCACCCTGCATCCTACTATTTCAGTATTTTTTTTTTTTTTTAAGATTAGCTAGGATAAAGCTTGATCTGTGTTTCTTTATTATATGGCATGTACATATGTAGCTATAAAATTACAAATTGATCTGTGTTTCTTTATTATATGGCATGTACATATGTAGCTATAAAATTACAAATTTATTTCAGTGCTCCAAATCTAGTTGATTAACCAAAAGTACTTTTGGTATTATACATAATTTTTGCATAGATTTGCACTGCTGCTGCAAGAACAAAAGAATTAGCAAGTAATATAGATTGTTGTATTTGCATGCTAATCATGATAATTGCATGCCTAAACATGCTAATTGCATGCCTAAAGCTACAGAGATTGTCCTCAAACTTTGGAAATTTTAGAACCTTAAACAGGCTTGTTTAACTGGTTAATGGCACTGTAAATGCTACTGTTCTTTGTGATGTTAGCCAGCTTGAAACAGATCACCTCACCATTTGCAGGTAAACTGTTTTATAGTAACTGTTACCTTATTTTTTTTTTATGCACATTTTTTATGTGGGTGGCACAGTGGCACAGGTAGTGTGTGTGTGTGTGTGTGTGTGTGTCACTCAGCTCCAGGGATCTAGGGTTGTGGGTACGATCCTTGCTCTGGTCTTTGTCTTGGTCTCTTCTTCCCACCTCCTGAAAAACACACATGGTAATTTGGGTGTGCTGAATTACCCCTAGGTGTGTGTGAGTAAATGTGTGTATGTGTGGTACCCTGTGATTGATTGGTGCTCTGTCCCAGGGAGTTATTACTGCCCTGCGCCCAGTGATTCCAGGTGGAGTCCAGACCAATTACGACCCTGATGGACTAAGTGGAAAAGATAATGACTGACTGACCAAGTGAAAATCAACAATATTAAATGGCTGATTTAAATACATTTATCGCCAATCTGTACTGTTTGATGTGCCCAAGTCAAAACTTCAGCTCCCAAGTGAAAATACCCCTACTGAAAAATCCAGCTTGGCTACAAGCTGCCAAAATTTAGGCTGAGCTGATTAAACTTGTAGACCATACATTATTTTCCTAATTGCTTAACTATTTTTTTTTTAATTGCCTTGTCTGATCTCTCTTATGCCGCTGTGACTGAATTGACAATGATGTTCCAAAATCTAGTGGATTTGTGGACTAGTGAGTCTGGGCAAGTGGGTTCACTGCTTCCTCCCTAGTGTGTGAGTTTCTCTGCATGGTAGGGTTAAAGGAGGGTTAAAGGATGGAGGTCAGAATTCTCTGCATGTGCAAGCACAAGGGTCAATGAGTGGTTAACTTCATTTAAGACCCCTTTCATTTCTTTACTTTCTTTTTTCAAGACATTACCTGTCCTGCACTGGAGAGCAGGTTTTATCCACTCGCCAGCTGTGTGTTGCTCCACTGAGCTGTGAGCCGTAAAGCCCTCAATGACCAACCACTGATCATCAGTATTAGTTCCACAAGTGCCTTCACAACATCTTAGTTCTTCCTTATAAAGCATTAGCTACTTTCTCCTGAATAGCATTAGCTTTGTAGCTTCAGTGCATTACTAAAAAGCTAACCTATGGCTGATTGAGCCAAAAGTGGGGACAGTCGTGATCTTGTAGTTAGAGAACGGGTCTAGTGACCGGAAGGTCCCTGGTTTGATCCCCATAATGGACAAGACACAACTGAAGTGCACTTAAGCAAGGCACTTAACCCCCAACTTCTCCCCAGGTGCCATGGTTTGGGGCTGCCCCTGTTCCAGGCAAGTGTGTTCATTGCCCCCTAGTGTTCATTAGTGTGTGTGTTTCACTGCACAGAGGGGTTAAATGCAGAGGTCACATTCCCAAGCACAGAAGGCAAAAAGTTTACTTTCACTTCATCTTTGGCCATACTTTTGTTTCAAAGCTGAACTTTGGTTCTCTCTCAAACCTAACACTATCCAAAGAAAACGCTGATCAAAGATATTTCCTCCTCATATGAATTATACCCTAATTTTTACTCCATGCCCCTTCTTTCTGACTCGCACTCTCCAGCTTTACGGTTTCGAATCGGCCTTCGAAATAATGCTGCATGCTGTTATTTTGGCATTTGGCACACACACACACACACACACACCAGTCATAAACATGGTCTGGATCAACAAGGTCACAAAGGCTTGGATAAGGTCAAAGGTCATTTGGGCAAAATCAATATTGGTTAGACAGGTTTCTGGTTATCGGCTGGGTGGACTCACATGAACACACCCATGTTCTGTCACACACACATGCATGCACCTTTGGGTGTGTAAGTAGTGTTTGGCTTGAAGGCTGAAATTCCTTGGAGAGAGAGAGAGAGAGGGAGAGAAAGAGAGAGAGAGAGAGAGACAGAGAGAGGGAGAGAGAGAGAGTAAAATCAGTGTGTGATGTATTATTGAGGCCAGAATTGAGGAGTGCTATGAGGAGTGAGTGACCGTTGTGTAACTCAGAAGCAGTGGTATGCGATTAGTTATTAAAGTGATAAAGCATTTATGTGTGTGTGTGTGTGTGTGTGTGTGTGTGTGCGCGCGCACGTGTGCATGCTTTAAAAATATGTACTGGGAGTCAGCCTACATTTTTTGAGTGGTATCTGAGAGCTGGTGTCTATTACAGAAGTAACAGACTAAAGTGCCTGAAAAATGCTACAGATGAACCTATGCAAAATATATAGCAATGCCACCTATGCATGTCATTGATTGCATGCGATAGACACCTATGGATATGGGGTTTGTTTAGCTGGCATTCTATGTGACCCCTGGTACATCTACAAGCGTCTCTGACAGATGAACACTATGCGTGGCTTCTTTTTCGACGAGTTACACCCGTTCATGTCCTGCATTCATTCTGATGTGTTAAGCTTCTTTTCCAACAGGACAAAACACGTCTGGAGATGCCTTGTGGAGTCCATGCCTCATTGTATTTCTGCAGTCCTGTGCTTCAAGTATTATATCAAGTATTAGACTGGTGGACCAGCTTTCTTCTGTGTATATTGTGACTTGGAGGGGGGTTTATGCGAAGTAACAGTTGGCTAAAAGCAATGCAACTCTTTCTTAAACATTTCATTGATAACCATCTTAACCTCTAAAAGTGAAAAGTGAGACAATTGATTTTAAATAATCAATTTTGTCGATGGCACAGAGGCATCCCTGAGCTGGTATCTGTTTACAAAGGACAAATTGTCCTTTTGCTAGTGCATTTAGCTGCTACTTAGCTGTGCTAACTTCTTTAAAATTAGCACATAGCTAACTTTATCAAAGCTTAGCCAAAATGGTCTTTGCACGAAGGATGCCCATATTGTTTTGGTGATTTATATTTTTGTTTCTTAAAATTTGTGTTGTCAAAGGATCGTAAAACGTTAGAGAAAAAAAATGGTGGAAAAGCTTGAAATTCCCTAAAGACTTGTTCTTTAATTAGTACTATAATTATCTGCCAGTGCAATGTAATGTAATGTAATGTAATGTAATGTAATGTAAAGGTTGAATTTAATGAAAACCTAGGATTATAAATAAGGTTAATAATCTTATAGTTGGTCAGTTGTAAATAACATATAATAATAAATGCTGAATAAATCTGACTATATTCAGGTTAATTTTACTTGCTAAGACACACTCTCATTTATTATATTTTCCAGTCTTAATGTTTTATCTATCTATCTATCTATCTATCTATCTGTCTGTCTGTCTGTCTGTCTGTCTGTCTGTCTATAGCATTATTATTTCTGTGGGTAGTTTTATATGGTGCTGTGTGGTGTGTTGTATTTTTTCAGTTTTAACACATCACCATTGGTTGGACAGTGGCCACAGCTTGAATCCCAATTTGCGATTGGTTCCTCCACCTATACTATTCAAGCCTTTAGTGTCCTCTTAAAAACATTACTTACTCAAATTCTTCTTTTTCTGCCAACAGTTTGGATCCTTGGTTTTCTTTATGCACTTGTGTAAGGTGAAATCTGATGTATTGGATTCACTGATGTCAGTATAGGTTATTGTCAATAGAAGTCGGGGTTAAAGGTTAAGGGTTTGTCACGTATTTAAAAAAAGGACCGACATGTTTGTATTTTGCTCAGCATAAAGGCATAAAGCGTATGTGGAAGTGGGAGGATGTATGACACGGCTGGTCAGTGTGTGTATGTAATGCATAACATGGGTGTGGATTATGAACTGGGGATGCCATTACGTGTCCATGACAATAATTGTTCTTGGTCAAAGTATCAAATAACATGGCTTGGGAAATACACACACACACACACACACACACACTCACACACACTGAGAGAGTCTCGCTTGGAGATCATCCATTAGTGGGACAACATCATTGCCGGTATGAATCATTAAGAACTGGCTGACGTGATTGTTTGAGTACTGGCTGGTGCAAGGGTGAAAACAGAAGTGCTTGTGAATTTAGATTAGGGATTACAGTGTGTATAATGTGTGCAGTTCAAAAGTCCACTTACAGTAGAGTTCAAAAAGTCACACAGCATGTAATCATATATTGTATTAGATGATATAAGATATTGCAATGGGGGAAATAGTTTCAGCTAGTTGAATTAATATTAAGTTATTTCATAAGACTGACTGCAGTGTACACATAATTTTCTTACTAACGATTAAATAAAAGATATTTTATTTAAATAATGTATAGATGTGATTTCTAAACAAATTTGTATAGTTTACTATGCTTGTGGATCTTAAATTAGGGTCTATAAACACCTCTGGTATATATTATTATTATTATTATTATTATTATTATTATTATTATTATTATTATTATTATATACCATTACAGTATTGTATTATAATGCTATTATAATTAAAATATTTTTATATATAAGCTATAATTATAATATAGCTAATAATGTTTTGGTGGCTGATTTGGCAGGCAGTGTTATTGTTATGTATATATGTTTAACAATATATGATGAAGGATTATGTATATAATAATTCTACATAATAATGATATAATGATGATGTTATGTATATCTGTAAGGCCAAACGAGATGGCCCTGTCCAGTCCTGATACTTAGTTTCCTACCCATTTTCAGTTTCCAGAGTTTTAGTTGTGTTTCTCCTACTTGTTGTATGTTCTTGATTAGGCCCCTTTTTTATTATTATTATTCCGTACTAAGAGTTTTGTATTCCTGGTTTCTGTTCAGTGCCTTGTTCTGATTCTTGCCTAGTCTCTGACAACCCACTAGGGCTTAGCCTGACCTTAAGCCTGTATAATGACCATGAAATTGGATTGTGTTTCTTGGACTTTCCTGCATTTGTGTCCACTTGTACCTCAGCAAGTGTCTGTACACTGAACACCTCACTATATATTTATCTTTGTCTCATTATTTTATTCAGGGTACTCTTTCATTTCAGTTCTCATGACAGACAAATCCAAAACATACTCTAATGCACAAGATGGTAAAACATGGTCAGCATTAAGTTCAGATACTTGACGTGTTTCTGAAGACACAAAGAGGTTTATATAGGCAAACTGTGGAACCAAAAAAACACAAGACAAACTCAAAAAGGTTAACATCAGAGTAATAGCATAACATGACATAAAGCACATAGGAAACCGATGTTAATTTGCACGTTGCAAAGTTTTACATTGCACACATGCACACTCTTATAATAATGCATGTGACTGCGATTCACATCTAAACTCAGACGTCATTATCATACACCTAAAGATTAATTGTCTCTGTAGGGTTTTTTTTTTTTATATATCTTTTTGGTCTACCAAGACAGCTCCAGCAGCTGCAGTAGGAGAGACTCTGTATACTCTGTTCCTCACCAGTCAAATCTTTATGAGTGGCAAATACAACATTAAATCTGGACTAGAGTTCCACCTAAGGCATGTAGGAGGCTTGAAAGCAGGATCTTTGGTGTGATGAAATCAAAATGGAGCTTTTTGGCCATTTGCCTAGACACTATATTTGGCGAACACCGAACACTGCACATCACAAGCACGGCACATTGTCCCCCACCATGACACATGGTGGTGGCAGCATCATGCTTCTCTGCAGCATGCCCTGGGAGGCTTGTAAAGGTAGAGGGTAAAGTGAACGCAGCAAAATATATATAGAAATCCTGGAGGACTTTCTGATTGCAGAAGTGCTTCTACTTATGAGAACAATAAGAGAATAAGGTGAATGCTTTAGAGTAGCTGAGTGAAAGCCCAGACTGGACTTGATCACCTGTGCAAGGTGACAGAGCTTAAGCTTGTTTTGCAAAGAGGAATAAAGTAAAATTGCAGAGTCAATTTAACAACCAAATAATACAAATAAAAAAAAATATATATAATAAAAAATTCAAATTAAAAATTTAATAAAAAATATAAAAGGCTAAAAATGTTATAATAAAACAATAAAAACATTACAATACAATAACAACATGTAAACAAATTAATTGTAAAATAATGACATTTAATAATAAAATAAAATAGCCAAAATTTACATTAGGTTAGTTTTATATATATATGGTTAGGCATTCATTATCTGTATTCCTAACTATGACAAAGATAATAAGACAAAACGTGTGTGTGTGTGTGTGTGTGTGTGTGTGTGTGTGTGTGTGTGTGTGTGTGTCTGTCCATCTGCACTTGCGTGCTGAGAATGCACTTATATAGCAGATAAACTCTGCTTTATTTGAACTGTAGGAACTGAAGCATTAAACACTTGTGTATGTGTAAGGCTGCTGGTATCAGATATGCAATAGGATATATGTTTTTTTGGAATGTGCAATAGACACACAAACACACACACTTATAATATATGGTGTCACTACGGCACTATATAGAGGAGGACAACTGTCAGTGTTGGCAGAATGCTGCGCCATATTACACCCACCCACACACACACTCTCACACATATGGAACTCAGAACCAAACCAGTTCAGCATCACAGGCCTGCACAGAGAGAGAGAGAGAGAGAGAGAAAGAGAGAGAGAGAGAGAGAGAGAGAGAGAGATGCAGTCATTCACTTTAGTCCAGTCTCCACCCCGAGCAGTCTGCCGTCTAAAAGGGAGTGGCCCGAAGAGGGAGGGGTGAAAGTGTGAAAGAGAGGGAGGGAGTGAGGCATGGAGAGAGAGAGAGCGAGAGAGCAGGAGCGCTCCGCAGTAGCAGGGACCTAGTGAGACAGAGCAGGAGCCAAAGTAGAGTCGGACGTGGCGACAGAGGAGTCTAACACACCCGATACATCAAGTGGTGCACAAAGAACTGAGGACCAAGAAGAGTAAAAAAACAGACAGATCAGATATTACTAGAAAAAAAAAGAAAAGAAAGAGAAAATAGAAGTGCAGTGTGTGGGACCATTCTGTTACTGGACAGAGAGAAAGAAAGAAGCAAGAGGGAACAATAAGCCGTGTTTTCCAGAAGGACCCTTGGAATTCTGCACTTTTACACACACCATCTCTCTTTCTCTCTCTCTCACACACACACAATCACACAGAGCCCTGCATCAGGAGATAGCTATCTCTATTCCTCCCTGCAGCTCTTAAAGAGTGAGAGAGAGACAGAGTGTGTGTGTGTGTGTGTGTATGAGTGACTGAGAGAGCCTGCCGTTCCCCTGGAGTCTACGGGACCATGGCACCTGTCAGAGACGCAGCAGCGCTTGGCTGAGGACGCACACACTCTCACACTCTCACACACACTCCGAGAGATTAGCAGTACAAAGGTGAGAAAGGTTTTTTATTGGTTGCTCTTTAGAGCTGCAATGTGTGTGCATGCGTGTGTGTTTATGTGTGAGATTCCCAGGAGTTGCATTTCAGAAAAATTATATGACACACACACACGCACACTCACACACACACATACACACATCTGTAATTGTGTAAATATTCAATTAGTCAGAAGCTACACTAAACAATGCAGTATGATTATAAATACATGAGTTAGGAGGAGAAATGTGGAACCTTCTGAGGTGTCTTAAAGTTCATGTTGTTGATCCTGTCCTCAGAAACAGGTACACACTTTCCTCTTGTACTTTCTGCACACGTCCCATTTCTGCACATAATTCTGTTTTCCAGATCATTACACCACGCATATTTGTATAATCCCTGATAATAATTCGAGCATGCTGTGTATGTATAAGAGAGACAAAGGGACATTCCGTGCGTCCCATGCTTTTACAGTTTGCGCAGCGATGTCCTTTAAGTCCACAAGTCTAAGACATGGACACAAAGCCTGTGTGGATATATTAGAGCGAGAGAGGGCTAGAGGGAGAAGTGTGTATACATGCCAGTGTGTGTATATGTCAGAGTGTATG
>JAOVVF010000031.1:7989534-8000973 GCA_028565595.1 Duopalatinus emarginatus | reverse complement strand
GATGAGGAAGCTTAACAAGGTAACCAAGAGGTAAGAAACAAATTGGATGATAAATAATTGTTTTTAGGGTATCTGAGCGCTGATTTTAACCGACCTGTTAACATAAGAAATAGTAACAGAAAGCTAACACCAGAGGAAGGTTAAACGTAGCACCTTCAGCCAACAGTACTCTACAAAAAACAACTAAACCGACAAACGAGTAAATTGATAAATAAATATGTTTCATTTGTTTCATATGTGTATGTTGTAATATCTTGTTTAAATGTTTTCATTTAATCTATCATCTATAGACACATATTGAACAAGATCAGGTTTTTTTTCTCTCAATATGACAACTATCTGTTAGTGGAAGAAAGAGCTGTCATCCTCACTATGTGTTTATTGGGCAACCTTGTTTTAGGCGTGTGTGTTCAGTGTATTCTTTATGTCATGTTAGTTTGTTTAGAGCTGTGGGATGTTGTCACTCAGGGCTACATCTTATTACTCTAGGAATGTCTGTGTGTATGCTTGTGTGTGTGTGTGTGTGTGTGTGTGTGTCTGTACATGCCCACAAAATCAGGTACAATCATAAATAATCCGCTGTTTGCACCACTACATCCTTCTTTGCCTCTAGCACTAGTTTGTTATTGTTTTCTTTCATCTTGTACCGTACCGAGTCACACTACTGTAAAAAGACTGCCCATTAACACGTCTTGTGTTGTCTGTAGGAAATCATGCTTTAACTGTATTAAGAGGAAAGGTTTTCCTGTCTGTTTGGTTTTTTTCACGTCTCATTCCTTTAGAGGGATTTAAGGCTTTGGGTTGCGCCTGGCAACTCTGGAGCCATGCCCATGCATAGACACTGATCAGGCTTCCCAGTTTTAGTTGGGTTTCTATGTGTGTGTTTGTGGTTTGGCTGACAGCAGTTGAACTTGGCTTTTAACTCACTGATGGCTGCGGTGACACCCATTGTGTGCATAGACACAGTGCGGTTTGAGAGACAGCTGAAATATCTTGTAGAGGTTTAGCATATTTTATTGCCTTGTTCCCCACAGTTTCTACCCCCCTCTCTCTTCTTGCCTCACCCATTCTCTCACTGCTCTCGAAATAAGTCCATTATTTCTGCCTATGAGTGTTATGTTTTGTGTGTCTCTCTCTGTGTGTGTGTATGTGTGTGTGTCCATTATGCAGTGCACTTGTGGAGGGGTTTGTGTGCTTTTCAAAGTGGACTGAAGTGCCTGTGGCCTGGTGCAGAGATTACCACTTTTGACGCGCACGCACACACACACACACACACACACACACACACACACACACACACACACACACACACACACAGAGAGAGAGAGAGAGACTTGTCTCTGTCCTCCAATGGTTACAAACTGCTGTTTGGTTTACATTTGGACTAGTTACTTATCTGTATATGTATGTGGGTCTGTTCTGTGTTTTTTTTTTTCTTGAATGTCTGAGATATAGTGCTATACTATGTCTGTGGTATATAAGATTAAATTGTGCATAAAGGCCTGTTAGAGCTATAAGGTATTCACAAAAGTGCCTTTGTAAAGTGCTCACATATTGGGGTGTGTCCAGAAGAGAAGGCAGCTGGCATTTTGTCATGATGCTTATGCTATATTATAAGTCTGTGACCTAGAAGGCAAAATTTCCACACATACTAAATACCTGTGGGAGGTTCATTTGAGATCAGCTTCATCTGAATATCTCAAAAATGCCAATATGCTAATGGATATATATATATATATATATACTTCTGATCTACACCATCTGTATTTGTTACAAATTACATTAAAGCACTTGCATATTTATATATTTACATCTTTATCTACATTTACATAATTATATACTAATCATTTTATGTACTATTATACTATAATATTATTATATACTGCATGCTGTCACTGTCTATGCACACATACATATAGCACCTTTATTACTACATGCCTTACATATTACTGCACTGCATTGTTTCATCATACTCTCATTAATAACCTCTATCTATCTATCTATCTATCTATCTATCTATCAGCAGATGAAGTCAGCTGAGGACATAAATGTACTAAATGACTACGTTCCCATGTCATAACAATAGATTTTTTTTTCTTTCCGGATGGCATGGGCGTATTCCAGAATGAAAATGGCAAGACTCTCAAATAGTGAACGAGTGATTCATTGGAGCATTGACAGAGGAATCTTTTTCACATATGCACTAACCTTAACCACACTGAAAGTTATTGGGATGTGGGATGTGTGTGAGAAGACCTTATGGAGTGGTTTGACATTCTGGATTGAAATAATCATTGGAGCGTGCAACAACATACTCTTATGGGTGACTTTTATCTTAGCCATGCAGTGTATTTACATTTAATGTTGTGGAACGTCCACAAGACAAGTCAGTTCTTGTAATGGCTTATGTTATAGCAATGCAGCCTACCATTTTACAGAGTCACCAGAACACATGTGTAAATGTCTCTGTCCTGCAGACTTTATTATTAGTCATAGGTTATGTGGAGCATGTGCATTACAACAAAGTCTCAGAGAGAGAGAGAGAGAGAGAGAGAGAGAGCTTGATGTATAATGTTGAGTTTTCCCTTTTGCACACCTTCTATCCTGTTCTCTTTTCCTGGGACTGTCCCATGAATGTATGTCCCCCTGCCTCTCTGGGAGCAAAAGCCTCTGATCTCCTGCTGTCTCTCGCTCTTTTCGTCTTTTCTCCCACCCTGTGTGAGCGCAGACCTTGCCTCTCTGCTTTCTTCTCTCTCCATTCTTTCTTTTCTGTTCTGCTGTGTGATGGGAGGCTCAGCCTGCTGAGAGGAGGCCAGACAAGCAGCTCAGGAACAATCGCCTCTTCTTTCCTTCTCTCGTTCTCCTTCAGTCTCTCACTCCTTCTCTCCCTTGGCCTCTTGCTCTCTATGCTTTCATGACCCTTGCTTTCACATGTCTCTGTGCTTAACCCAAAGAGGCTTATGACACAGTAATTATCCCTCTCTGTCTCTCTCGCTATCTCTCGTTCTCACAGTCCCAGTTCACACTTCTTGAATTAAAGCAATTATACAATGATAAATATACGGTATAACATAACTGTATAAACATTCTGGTTATCCTAGTAATCACAGTGCACACCTCTCGCTCACATTTGTGTTTTTCTAGTGAGTGAAAAAGATAAACAGAAACTTTTGTAACAATAGAAATTGAAAATATTGGATGGGAAGGTTATTAAATGTAACAAGTCAATATTATGACAGATGTTTTGTGTCTGTTGTTGTTCCCAGAACTGTTTTTTTACTACCACATCTGTACCATATGACCGATTACCACTGTCCAGACTCATTTTAGAAAATTACACATTTTCTTGTCCTGAGCAAGTAAAAAAAATCATTACCACACAATTCACCTCATGGAAATTTCCTGTCTGTTGTTAGACGTAAACTATGGCTAAGTTTTTTTTTTTTACAAACCA
Source organism: Duopalatinus emarginatus (assembly GCA_028565595.1). NCBI lineage: Eukaryota > Metazoa > Chordata > Actinopteri > Siluriformes > Pimelodidae > Duopalatinus > Duopalatinus emarginatus. Next base: position 7,997,519 of record JAOVVF010000031.1, on the reverse strand, counting down.
CATGATAAAACTGTGGTTCATGATTCAGAAGGTGTTGATTAATGTCCTATAACAGCAGCTCAGACACCACTGCTGACTCTAAGGCAAATCCCAGGGTTATTAATGAGCTGATTCATATGTACTTGTATACTAGGAGCTCCACATAATTTAAGACTAATAATAAACAGATTTGAAAAACATACTGTTGTTTAACAAGGAAAAAATGAATAATCATAAATGTGGTGACAGTTTCTGCAGGGTTAGTGCTTTGTAACTGTCAGTAGTAAACAGGAGGTTTACATTGTTTTTTATATAAAGGTTTAGTACAGGGTGATATGTTGATACTGTAGGTGTTCTTATCATTACTACTGATGTGCAGTCAGTGTAGGCAGACTAGGCAGACTATAATTTTAATCAAATTAACTATTTAACAAATTCAAGATTTAAAGATGCATGTCCATAGAAGTAATTATAAAGTAAAATAACATAAGATAACTAGATAAAATTAACAAGAAAATTACATAAAATAAAATAGAAAAGTAAAAAATAGATTAGGAACATTTACAATGCAAGTGTATTGTAAATATGTGCAAATTCATAACAACATAAAATCTATCAGAATCTCATTCATTTAATTGATTTTGTCATTTTATACTTGTGTCATTGTTAAAGTAATCTGTAAATGTCTTGTTCCTGTAGTGTGGCATTGTTGGATATTATATCATAAAATATATATATAATATAATATATAATTATATATAAAATCCCTCCTTTTTTTAATAGAATTATGTCTTTCACCACAGAGACTCATTATTTCACATCTTTGTTTTTAATAGCTCTTTATACAATCATCCATGTGATTTTGCAGTTGTGTATCTGTGTGTATCTGCACTAGATGCTTGCAAAATCATTCATTATGGTTTTCTCACTTTGCGTTTTCTAAGATACTGGCTAAATATTAACTTTTTATTTTTTTCTTAATTTAGACTGTCTAATTTCCACCCATCAGATATTTGTTTCCTATCATACGACTCTCACTGACCAGGAGGAAAATGAATAGACATATTAGAAAAATTTGTGAACATATTAACTTGTTATGTTTTGCCCTTTTTGTTTTTTTTCTTTGATGTGGGATTTATGTGGCACTCTGTAAAGCAAAACTCTAATAACTTTAAACAGAACAGATCAAAAGTTTGGATAGGGTGTTTCCAGAAGACGCCTCTCCTCTTTCCTCTCCTTTTGTGTCTTCTCTCTTTCTCCCTCTCTCACTTTTACAGTTAGATTGGTGTGGAGGGGTAAACGAGTCCTACGAGTTTGAAATGAACTGAGCACCTATTGTTTCCTGTGTGTGTGGCTCAAGCTTCAGCTGTAATGAAGACATATTATAAGGCACTGGCGTACGGTTTAAGGAGGTGTGAAGGACAGAGGGATGCACTCGTTTTTTTTTCTTTATTTCTCTTAGGACTGGGATGGTTCTGCCCTACCAAACCACACCTGCCTTTGTCTGTATATGTGTGTGTGTGTGGTTTATATAGCACAACACATGTAAATGGATATAAACATTTTGTGCTAAAGTTCCTCTACTGTGTGTGTGTGTGTGTGTGTGTGTGTGTGTGTGTGTGTGTGATACATTAATTTATTAAATGTTGTGTGCAGCTAATAATTGTGAAACCACACTTGACTCAGAGGGATACTCAGATAGAGGAGTGGTGGAAGTGTTTGTGTGTGTGTGTGTGTGTTAGTGGTGTAAAGAGGGCTGCGTTAGGAAGTGCTGAATATGCAGCATATGTGTCTCTTGGTGTGTGTGTGTGTGTGTGTGTGTGTGTGTGTTATTGCATTAAGCAGCACACTATCTATATTCCGTTAAGTCAGTAGGTCGTCTCTCACCTCTTCAGTCCTGCAGATTAAACCTCTTTAATATTCATCACTGCAGTAGAGTGTGTGTGTTTGAGAGAGAGAGAGAGAGAGAGAGAGAGAGAGAAAGAGAGCGAGAGAGAGACCTTGGCCTTGGTGGTTGCTGTAATGGATGAAAAGATTACAATTTATTCCCCCTCTTCTAGCCTTGTAAGCATGGCTGCACACACACACACACAGAGACAGAGTGAGAGAAAGAGAGCGAGACAGAGAGAGACAGAGAGAGAGAGAGAGCTTCAATTTTACCGGTGACTGATATACAGATCTTTTTAATGAAAAGTGAAGAGGAAGCAATGGACATCTGCTTTTACTTTAATGAGCCCAAAGGGAGAAGGCAATAGAGAGAGATACTGGGGGTGTGGGGGTGAACCAGGAGAAAGACAGAATAAAGAGAGATGAAGGGATGGACAAAAAAGTGATGCAAGTAAAGAAATGGACAGATGGGGAACGAGACTCTGGGATGAACAAAAGAAACTAGAGGAATAGGCAAAGAAGAAGAGGATGGAGTGACAGAAACTGTGGGATAGAAAGTAATTAGAGAGAGGGAGGAAGAGTAGAGGGAAATGAAGGTATAGAGAAATCATTAGAGAGTGGGAGAGGAATGGGGGATAGTGAGATAGTAAATGAAAAATGAAGAAACAGGAATGAAGTTGGGAATGGTGGGATAGAAATGTAGGGAAGAGGATAGAATAGGATAGCGTGATAAAAACAAAGCTATAGATCGGAAAAGGGAGACATAAAGATGGAGAAAAAGAACATGGATGGAGAAAGAATTAGATGGATGGATTAATATAGAGGAATAGAGTAAGAAAGAAGATGAAAGGAGGAACAAATAGATATAGGGAGAAATAGATAGATGAAGGGAAATTGATAGATGTGGGAGAAATAGAAGATGGAGAAACAAAGAGATTTTGTGTGAGAGTGTAGAGTGAAGTGTGTATGTTTGTGTGTAAGAGTGTAGAGTGAAATGTGTGTGTTTGTGTGTGAGAGTGTAGAGTGAAGTGTGTTTGTGGTGTGTGTGTGTTTGTGTGACTGAGGTCTGGCACCACCATTGCAGCCACTCTGTCCATTCATTCAGTGGTTTAGTGGCCGTTCTGTGGCAATGACCCATGACTGGCGGCTCAAACACACCACACGTGTGTGTGTCTGTGTGTGTGTGTGTGTGTGTGTGTGTGCTTGTGGCCTGAAGGCTATTATCAAATTGCTCCACATAGTTTGATAGAATAAAGTGAAGAGGCAACAGCAGCAGCCCATTTGTGCATTCCTGAAATTTGTGTGTGTGTGTGTGTGTGTGTGTGTGTGTGTTTCTGTGCATGCCAGCATTTGTGCATGCCTGAAATGATCTGCCCTAATATTAGTTGGTAAAGAATGTTATGAATGTAGAGGAAGTGAGAAGTATTTATATGACCCACTGTAATATAACTAATACTAATCTACTGTAAGCATCGACAATTAACTCTGTGGAGCCTGAACTTATGAACTAAATGAGCAGTTCTGTGATTGGCTGCTGGCTTGGACAGGGTGTGGTCCTACTGCATGCACAGTTTTAATCTAATTGCATCTAATTATGCATCAAATTATGCATCCTTAGGGCATGTTTTTGACAAAATCTCTAAAGCATTTTTTAATTTTATTGACTACCAGAAACCAACCAATCAGGCCTAGTATTCCTACATGCCTGTTAGTTTAGAAAGCTCCTCCTCATTCACTAAAATTCAGGCTTTAGTGTGATTTGTGGGTGTGACTGTAGAGGAGGGGACACTAAATGGAGTGCTTTCTATGCTTGTCTTTAGAGTTTCAAACAGCTAGATTCAGCAAGGTAGATTCAGCCACATTGCTGACTGTACCTTAAAACACATCGCCATTTTTTTCCCAGTTCTACAATCGCATGGTCTGATCTGGAGTGTTCAAAAAACCACTCGCCAGCACATCCACCATCATCTCTGATCACCTTTGAGCTCATCTGAAGATGATGATGACTACGATAGTGGTGGTAATGACTGTGATGCTCAGCCTGATGGCTGTCAGCTCATCATCCAGTGGATCATCTCGGACTTCTACCTCTTCCTCTTCTTCACCAAGGATGAAGCTTACTTACAAAGGTGTGTGAATGTGTATACAAGAGAGATAGGCTTATGAACTTGTTTCAGTTCAGCCACGTATGCGGATATCCTATTTTGGGACGTTCATTTAGAAATCTGTGTGTATTTATGTGCAATGATGTGCATCTATGTGTGTCTGTGCGTGTTGTAGAGCTCCAGCAGTTTAATGGAGTGAAGCGATTCGAGTTGGACCGTTCGTGCTGTTTCGGATCACTCCTATTGGACGAAGAAAGGGGGCGGCTCTTTGTAGGAGCCCGAAACTACCTGTTGTCGCTCAGCCTGGACAACATTGCCAAGCAAGAACAAAAGGTAAACAGTCTTCCGTTCCTGCTGAGCTATTGCGCTAATGACAGGCATGACAATTAGCTGATGGTTTGAATCAGATGGATTAGCACCAAACTGGGCAAATTTACTAATGGGTTAATGCATGGTGGAGAAGAAAATAAAGGAAGGGAAAAAGGGGTTGAAAGGGGGGCATGGTTAATGTGCAACACAACTGATGAATGTAAAAGAAAATATGTTAAAGAAAAGGACATAAAGAAATGAAGTGATTAATTTCAGTGCATGACAGATTAATGACCACATGATCCAGTTAATGACCTCAACAAACACACACAGGTTTGGATAAAGCATTAATTCATTAGCTAGCCCATCAGAAAAGCGGAAGCTTAGTGTTTTTGGCAAGTCTCGTGTTTTGGTTGGTTGGGAATCTAATTAACTAAAAAAAATGTTAGTTAGATACATAATTTCATTTTTATCAGACTAATGAAAATGGTTTTACCAGTGGCTGTAAAGTTTACTTGATGGATCTCTGGAGATGAGCAAATAATGGGATTTGGGAATTGGTGCCAAATTATAGTTAGAGCATCAAAGTGTGATAGTAGAACAAAATATATAAAATAATTGCTGCATACAGCATTTAAAAAACTAGTTTGGCAGTGAAAGCCATTAGGGAGAAGTTTTTTAATGGGTCTAGATAATAACGCCATATCAGGACACGTCCTTCATATAAACACTAACACTGATGTTGAAGAAGCAGTGCGTTGCTGTTTGTTTTGGCTCATTTGATGGCAACTTGGACTTTCTGGTTGTGTGAAATCTTAGAATGTATGATGAGCTGTGTTGGCTTTTATTCTGTGGTCTCTTCTTGTGATGTGCTTGCCATTTTTTGATGTATCCTGACCTACACATTATAATCGAAAGCTCTGCCAGATCCTCAAGTTGTATGTAGGTCGTGCTGAGCTCAGATGATGTAGCAGACCAGTAAATTTGTCTGCTACATTGCACTTGGCCAATCAAGTCAGGGAAGACTTAAATTCATCATAGAGCAAATCACTGTAAAACAATAACTAAAAGTAAATGGGCAATTTTATGCAAATGTCAACGTTCCCATGGAAAAATAAACTATTAATAGTCGCAACATTATTGAACACATCTGGGATGCAATACATCCTACACATCGGGACAACAGAATTGTCGACCGTTCTGCAGGAAGCATGGTGGTGATCGCCTACAGAACATTTCCGCAAGCTTGTGGAGTCCATGCCCCATGGGGGACCTACCAAATATCAGACTGGTGTATCAGTTTTTCTCACACTTCAGTGTATTTTTATGTGAAGTAATAGGTCAGATATTGGTTCAGACCAGTATATTCATAACCTCAAAATATCTCTATGATGGTTTTGTTATGGCTTTGTCCTCAAGAGGTTCAATAGGATTACAATAGGATGAATAGGAGACTGTGATCACCAGTGTGAGTGCAAATATCACAACCAGGACACTTTGCTAGCTACGTTTGCTGCGATTAAAAGACTAACCTGCACTACCTGTTAAAAGGGTATAAATCTAGCTAGTAAATTTAGAGCTATGACATGTACAAGAAATGTAGCAAAACTGCTACATATTTATTGGAAGCACTAAGTCTGGCCTGTCAGATTAGCTTAGATTCACATAATGCACATAATGGGACACCTACAGTGTCTGAGACGTACAGATGACTGAATGATGTGACAGTATAAACACACTACACTATGTATAAAGGCAACTCTGCCTGTCAGTTTCTCTCACACCATTTATCCGCTAATCATTGCAGGCCTGAAGGCTTGCTGGGTCTTGGAAAAAATCCAAGATAGAAGATTTAGGTAAAAGGGATCCAACAGAGAACTATGCCTGCTTTCCTGTAATTATCCAAAAATATGGCTGACTGATAGACGAGCTCTAGAGGTGTGTGAACACAAGCACAGAAATGCTGCTTCTAGTCTAAAAGTGTAAAGGTGATAACCATCGCTTTAAACTGGTGTTAAAGGTAATCTCTTCAGGGCTTCCAGATGATACCTGATGACTTAAAGGTGATAAAGGCCAGCATGCTGAAGAACGAGTGAAGGATTTTCATCTCCTTCAGAGTGGAAAAAGAAAGATGAGAGATGAGGTCACTGCCGAGGGCAAGTCTATCGCTGTGTGTTGTGTGTCTAGAAAGATCACACACTTTTTTTTTTTCTTTTTTTTTTGCACAAGGTTTTTTCTTGCTATCCTTGTCAGGACCTTGCATTGACAGCAATATTAATGAAGCTAATTAATGGCATACCTAAATCTAACCCTAACATTAATCTCAGAAACCTGAAAGGAAACCTTTTTCTTTTGAAATGCAAGCTGCCATCAATTTTGTTAAGAAAAACTATTTTTCATTGTTGGGACCAGCCAAATGACTCCATAAATTCAAGCCAGCAGATATTCCTAACAGATGGTATAAGGCAATATATATCTCGGCTGTATATCTAGAGTGTGTAGCCCTTTGGTTGTGTTTTTAACAACAGGATATCCAGAGAGAATGTCCCTCTGGCTACTGGACAAGTCGAACCCTGCCTAAGTCATGACCTCCTCTTTAACCCCTGCCTCTCTATGGTTTTCTCTTGCCCTTAGATTTACTGGCCGGCACCTGTGGAGTGGAGAGAAGAGTGCAACTGGGCAGGAAAGGATATCAATGTAAGATTTTATCAGTCACAACAAAGTTCCTTTCACTGCAAAGCACATGAGTATCAGTACTGTCATCCATACTAACCTGATCAGATCAGATCTCATTCACTAAGGTATTTTATTATGTAAACACATGTGATATTGACTGACACTAAACCTGTGCAGATGAAAACAAGACACACATTGTGTCATCACGTCTATGGTGTTACACAATCCTTGGCAAAAGAAGACAGCTGAGAGTCTCAGGTACTATAAGGACATCAAGATAAGCATTATGCTGATATATGCACAATCCCAGTAATGGTTTTGCCATTTGGCAAGTGCTTTTAAAGTTAAGGACATTCCACAATACTTTAGATATACTGTATATACAGTATTTGATCAATCACAATATAGTCGGTATAATCAATCACTGCTAAAATATGTAAAGAGTAGTTCAGAGCCCAGCTTCTGCTACTGTATGGATTATGGATTAATATAGTCTGTCTACATTATACACTGATACTTTCTGTGGTTTTTAGTTAGACAGTGATTAGTGAAAGTCTTATTCAGGCTCTGAATGTAGATGTGTGAAAGCCTGCTTAATCCAGGGGTCATCAATGGCAGTCCTGGTGGTCCAGGGTCTATTGCAGCTTGGTGAATCAACTCAACAGTTAATTAGCAGGATTAAGCACTATTCAAGATGGATTAGTTTTAGTAGAAGAGGTTTGTATGGGATTTTCTGAGGGAATGTAACCACTGGATTGGGTTGGATTAAATAAATTGTCAGTATAATTTTCCTAATAGTGTATGTATGTCAGCATCACAAGACATGAATACTTATCTAGGTAAAAGTATAGCATAGTAATTTTAGTAAACTTATAGTATGAATGTAAAAATATAAAAAGTAGGGCTGTCAAACGATTTTAATTTTAATCGTGATTAATCACATTTTTTAAATTTATGTAAATGAATAAGGCTTTAAAGTGAAATGTTACAATTAAAATGGCGAACACATGTTATGCTAAAAGTACTTGT
>JAOVVF010000031.1:7966946-7980569 GCA_028565595.1 Duopalatinus emarginatus | reverse complement strand
ACGGATGGGTTAAATGTGGAGGTCACATTCCTTCTGTGTGCAAACACAGTAAGGCAAAATAGTTCACTTTCATTTCAATCAAGTTTTCCAGCTAGACATTTCTATGTTAAAAGATGATACAGTAGATAATGCACTAATCATTATCGTACAGAATTTTAAGTGTGAAAAGACATCATTGTGTTTGTCCAGGTCATGTTTATCCAAACATGTTCTTTTCGTTTTGGTTTTAGGTGATGAGCTGTATTCGGGCGTGGCCACTGACCTGATGGGAAGGGATTTCACTATTTTCCGGAGCCTGGGACAGAAACCCTCCATACGGACTGAACAACACGACTCTCGCTGGCTTAATGGTATGTTTGGATTCCGCAGCTGTAACCAAGGTTTCCTCTCTCACTCTAACCTTGAAATGGGTACATTTGCTGATACAGTGAGGCTTGTGTTTCAACATCTCAGACATAAGCATGTTTGCATGCACATTTTTTCCAGAGCCGAAGTTCATAGGAGCTTTTGCTGTTCCGGAGAGCGAGAACCCAGATGATGATAAAGTCTTCTTCTTCTTCCGAGAAACTGCGGTTGAAGCGCAAGGCTTTGGCAAAGTCACGTATGCTCGGATTGGCCAGCTGTGCCGGGTAACACGATGGTTAGGGTGGCAACTTTTTTAGGTTTGTGAGACCTTGAATAGCATGTAAATATCATGTGTGTGTGTGTGTGTGTGTGCATGTTGTAGAATGACATGGGAGGGCAACGTAGTTTAGTGAACAAATGGACAACCTTCCTGAAGACACGACTTGTCTGCTCTGTACCAGGCAACGATGGCAGTGAAACACACTTTGATGAGCTCAGTAAGGACACACAGACACACACACACATACATACACACATTAACCCCTACCATCAATCACTTAAAGCAGTGTCCTTATTGTCGGTTTAAAGTCAAGTCTGATTGGTCTGAATTTTAGGGGATGTGTTCCTGCTGCAGACACGAGACAGGAAGAATCCTCTGGTATACACAGTCTTCTCTACATCCAGGTGAGAGGTCAGAGAGTCTTGGGCACACACTGATGCAAATACAGGCTGACAAATCCAAAAGTTATATATATATATATATATATTTACTTTGGAAAAGTGCATTTACTTTGGCAAAGTAAGTGTGTGTGACTGTGATTGAGTAAAGGTGTGTGCAAGCAGTAATCTGGCGGATGTGATCGTGACCATGGGCCTGTGGTTCAATCTGGTGAACATATCTGGAATTTCCGCCACATTTGCCGTTTCCGTTACACAGTCAAATGTTTGCATGTTTAGAAAAAAAGCTAATTCAGCAGATAACAAGGCTAAGTTGTCCTTATGAGCTAGAGCTAGAGTGTAGTCAAGTGAGATTTTAAACACATAATGACATAAAAAACAAATACAGGTCAACCATATTGGTAAAATTGATCAACAATGGACTGGTCAGACCAGTGGTTATTAAATTGGGAACGATACCCAAGCAGGCCAACAGGGTCAGTGGTGAAAAATCAAAATCCACCCTTTGTTAGCCTGTTTGACTTTTTAAATAAATAGGTTTAATCCTATTTCAATTTAATTCTGTTCCAAAAGAAGAGATTTTTTTATTATTATTAATAATATATATTTTTAATCTTATTTAAAATAAACAGCTATGTGGGTCCTATAAATAGCAAGGAATTTTTAATAAATATTTAAATAAGAGGCTGGTATTTAAATAATTCGTAAGTAAAATATATCTCTACAGAGGAGTAAATTTTTTCTATGTATTGTATTAATAGTGTGTGTCTTTCTGTCCTACAGTAGTGTATTCCGTGGATCAGCTGTCTGCCTATACACTATGAATGACATCCGCAGGGCATTTTTGGGGCCATTTGCCCATAAAGAGGGACCCAATTACCAGTGGGTGCCATTCCAAGGCAAAGTTCCTTACCCTCGACCAGGCATGGTGAGATCTTCATATCACTTCGATATTATAGTTAGGAGTTTTAAACCCCTTAATATGGGCAGAATGGGGCTTTTGTGGGACTAAACTACAGTAAATGACAATGGATCCTCATTTATGCATTTCTCTACCCTCTCTTTAGTGTCCCAGTAAGACATTTGGAAGTTTCGAGTCTACTAAAGGCTTCCCTGATAATGTGATCCAGTTTGCACGTCATCACCCGTTGATGTATAACCCAGTGACGCCACTCGGTGGCCGTCCGCTCTTCTTGCGCACAGGAATGCCATACAGTTTCACACAGATCGCTGTGGATCGAGTTAATGCTGCGGATGGCCACTACGACGTCATGTTCATCGGAACAGGTCAAAACTTTTAGAGACTTTAGTGAGCAGAATGACATAAAAATGTAATTAAGTAAGGAATATATGATTAGTGCTGTTAGGTCTGTGCTGTTATAGGAAAATATTCAATGATCTGTTGGTATGATGCAACTTAATTCAAAGTGGAATTACATTTACCACACTGACACTAGAGACTCCTTCTATTAAAGTTAAAGACTGTACCATCTCCTTATAAAATGTTTCACCATATCAACATATACAGTAGGTTATTTCTTTAATATCATGTTTATTATATGAATTAGACTACATGGATTGTCCACTATACAAGTTCTTGCATTAGACCAAGCACTTTAACACAAACCCTGCAGCTGGAACAGCTGTCGCATCTACTGATATAGAAACTTATTCAACACGTTCTGACTAATCAGTTTTGAAAGTTCAGCAGTCTAATGGTATGCTCTGCTTATCTTATATATTAGACTTACATGCCTGAAATATCTAATGTTTCCTGTGTATATGCATAAGGCATACAAGTCAAAAACTCATTGTAGTCAGTAAATGTATTCATATTATTTTACTTATTTGAGATTCTGTGTGTGTTTCAATAATAAAGGTTGGGTGGTATTTAAATTATCTTTTGCACAGCAATTTGTCTGTAATATTTTATCTTTAATCCATCACAGATGTTGGCACAGTTCTGAAGGTGATCTCTGTTCCTAAAGGCAGCTGGAGCAATACAGAGCTGCTGCTGGAGGAACTGCAAGTCTTCAAGGTGTGTAAGAATGCAGCTGTGTAGGATTGTGTGCACAGGGAAGGGGAGGCGACTTGAAGTTAGCGAACTGGTCTTATGACCGAAAGGTTGCTGGTTCGATTTCATATACCAACAAGACACGACTGAAGTGCTGTTAACAAAGCGTCATTAAAAGGGGCTGCCTACTACTTCGGGCATGTGTATTCACTGTCCTTAGTATGCGTGTTCACTAGTGTGTGTGGGGGTTAAATTCATCAATGTGTGCCCAAGCATGTAGATCAATTCACTTAAACAACTTCACTGTTCATTAAAAAATGTTGAAATCACGGCTTTTTAATCTATCAAAACTTTAAAGCAATGTGTAAGAAAGAAATGTCTGCCCTTGTCTTTACAGGACTCTTCATCCATCATCAACATGCAGATCTCCTCCAAACGAGTAAGTCAGATCTCTTTCAACCGCTCTGGAATTTGTTACAATAGGTTTGCTAAGTCCTTCCAGAATTGCCCTTCCTCTGGCCTTAATCAACGTGTCTAAGCTGAAGTTTACGTGCTTCATGATGAAAGTGATATCTTCAGCTACTCACTGCTCAGTGGCCATGCTGATGTAGTTGCACAGGGTGGAGTGTATGAACAGAGTTAATTTAGAGGAAGTTATGAACTCTGGTTCCACTGTACAATTTTTCACGTTGACAGCATCATGATAACATCGTCAGCTAAACCCCTAATTTAATGCATGACAATATTTCATTTAATAAACAGGGCAGGAAATGACATTACTCAAGATTTCAGATAAAATATGTCGTTTCAATCTAATAATAAGTGTAGCTTATTAGATTTCTAGACCAGTGTGTCCTTGTGTGTCTTAGAATTTAATTTGACTAACACTTTCCATCTCTCTCTCTCTCTCTCTGCAGCAACAGCTGTATGTAGGCTCTGATACAGGTGTGGCCCAGGTGCCACTGCATCGCTGCAGCATGTATGGTAAAGCATGTGCTGAGTGCTGCTTGGCCCGTGATCCCTACTGTGCCTGGGATGGGCACACATGCACACGCTACCTCCCTAACACCAAACGGTACACACACTCATTACCAGTGCTCCACTTTTCCATTATATCCTAGTTATTACATCACTACTGTGGTTGTAGTGTTATCTGATCTTGTGCAATCCTCTCTATTCTTTTGTGCATGTGTGTCTTTGTGTGTATATATGTGTGTACACGTAGGCGCTTCCGTCGCCAAGACGTGAGGAATGGTGATCCTAACACGCTCTGTTCAGGAGGTTAGTTTGCACCTCTAGGGGGCAATGTTACACCACAGATCATTACTTTTCAACGTTAGCGTTAGACACAGTGCCTTATGCTCTCATACTTAGTATAAGAACGGCTCATAGACTTTTACAACAGTAGGGGGATCTTGCCAGTCCAACAAATAAGGGATGCCCAATAAAATGTGACTGTCCATTTTATACCAGCACGTTCCTAAACACTGAAATGACTAAAGAGAAATGGAGCTCTAAACGTTCCTCCTGTTGGACTATTTTAATGAATTAATAACAAAGAGAAATGTTATACCATTTAATTTGCTTTTTATACATCATTCAAAAACATGAAAGGCTTGTCTTTTGTACTCGGCAGTCAATAAAATAGTTTCACTAAGAATAAAAAAAGAGCAACACCTTCAACTAGCTGCGAGAAACACTTTCTCTGATAAGCCTATTTGATAAAAGGGTGTAAGAAGACTGGATGGTAGAGCTCCCCACCAGTTTTCACGCCCCATTCATCCACTCATCTCTAATGGCCAAACACAATGCAGGCAGGCTTGCCGGTTCATGTGAAGTGCCTTTCCAACTTCCACTGTAACCCACATATGGCCTGCTGGCTCATTTCATCCGTTTTGAAAAGGAAAGAAAAAGAAAAGTTAGTGGAGCAAGTTTTTTTAAAGACTTTCCTTGGAGTGAGTGTTGTTTTTAATGGAGATACGCCAGTGCAAGAAGTCGTTACAGCCAGGAAAGAATACAATTTACATCACGCTAATGATCGAAAATGGGGTCAAGTTGGAGGAAACATGAAAGCCAAAGTATTCACAAAGCACAGAAGGACCAGACCACGTGAGACAATGTTATTGTTTCTGAACCAAAAAATCGTTTTTAGCAAAATCAGTCTGAAAACTAAAATAATTTTATTGGCCCAGCGTCCTTACTTGTCCTCCATTCTTTTTTTTTTACAACAGATCTAATTATAATATTACAAAAAATAAATAAACTAACTTTAAAATGTAGTGGTACATTTAAGGCAAGAACCGAGTTTAACACTGCTGCTTTATATTGTATCATACAGACCACCAGAAGCAACGTGTTCTGGAGAAAAAGCTGTACGGGGTGGAGGGCAGTAGCTCTTTTCTGGAGTGCATGCCCAAATCACTACAGGCTCAGGTCACATGGACCTCTCAGAGGCACCCCAACAATGCTCGAGAAGAGGTGAGACTGAGAAATTAAAGACGGTTATGGAGAGCTTTCAGAAATGGTGGAAAGGGGTAATTAAAGGAGAGATTTTAGAATATGTTAAAGGGAAACAAAACCATATGGTAGAATATGTGAATATGTGAAAAGGGCAAAAAGTGGGTGGGAATGTATAGAGAAAGGAAAGGAGGATACTAGGTGTGGCAGATGAAAAAAGAGATGGGATGGTATGTGGAAAGATGACAGTGTCTATAAGAAACAGTGAAGCTTATTTATACTTGCAAAAATTACTTAAAAATTTTAAGATGTTTACACGTTTGTGTGTGTTTCTGTTTCTGTTCTTAGGTCCGTCTTGATGATCGCGTGCTTCAGACAAATCGTGGCTTGTTGCTGCGGCGAGTGGTGCGGCGAGATGCCGGTGTATACCAGTGTCATGCGATGGAGCATGGATTCACCCAAACACTCCTCAGCATCACGCTGGAGGTCGTCCCCACCAAAGGACCAGCCCATGGCCAAGGACACAGCTCTGCCCATAGCCAAGGACACAGCTCTGCCCATAGCCAAGGACACAGCCCTGCCCAGATCCAAGCACAGTCCACCAATCAGAAGCTTTGGTACAGAGACTTCATGCAGTTGGTCAATCACCCCAACCTGAGCACCGTCGACCAGATTTGCGAGCAGGTTTGGTCACGCAAGCACAGTCAGACAGACAAAGCCATGGCAGACGCAGCAAATGAGTCTCCGTCTATTGACCCTCAGCACTCCACCCACAAAAAGTGGAAGCATCTGAAAGAGGTGAGGAAGGGGAGGAACCGAAGAACACATGACGGAAAACCTGCTCCTCGAGCGCCTCGGAGTGCAGGAGAGTAACGAAGGACGAAGCAGACAAAAAGAAAGAGAGACAGAAAAAGAAAGAGAGATCACTGGAGTTGGACAAAACATTGCGTTTAGTGACTATTTATCAAATAACACAAACTATACATTAAATATTCACACGTTTCTTCCCACACTGTACAATTTACCACACACCATTGCCTTACTGCACTCCCATCATACCCCAACCTAGGGAGCATTCTGCTATTCCCTTATACACCTCCCCAAATCAGTCTACCACCCTTTACACACTCTACTGACCTGTTATATTACTTTACGCCAACTAAAATGTAGTGCTGTCAGAAATAATTTCACAGATCAGATACTATCGCAAATTGAATTCACACTGTGGCTAAATTACCTTTTGTAGCTCGAAAAAACGCATCCAGTTTTTATAGTTGGTAGAGCATGATACTTCTTATAGCCTTAACTTTATCTTTGACTGAATCGCAATCATTGTAAATACACAGTTTACAGTATATCCCTGTGTGGAGATGAAAAAAGCAGCCATTTTTTCACACCTCGGTAAATAAATAAAACCCTTCAGAAACATTACCATGTTCATTAAATAATAAGGCTCGACTTTCAATTCTCAGATAATGTATAGGTAATGTACCACTACTGGAAATATTCATTCTTCTGACCAAGGCAGTAAAGCATTACAGGATCATTAATTTTACATTACATTTATCCCCTTAAACCCTCACTGATATCCCTACACATATTGTGCACGCCCATCATACCCTCACTGCTATCTCTACACACTCTATACACTCCTTTCATACCCTCACTGCTATCTCTACACACTCCTTTCATACCCTTACTGCTTTCCCTACACACTCAATACACTGCACCCATACTCTTACTTCAATCCCTACACACTCTATACACAAACCTCTATTCCTACACCCTCTATACACTCCCTTCATACTCTTAGCACTATGCACACTCCATACACCCCCTTTTTACCCCCACCACCATCCCTACACACCCTATACACTCCCTTCATACTTACTGCTCTCCCTACACATCCTGTTCATAAATACACACACACACATACACACACACACACACACACACACACACACACACACATACACACACACATGCAATGATGCAATAATTGTTCGGTTGGGCTTCTTTCTGAAAAGGTGCAGACAAAGAGCATGTCATCCTGAACAAAACTCTCATCGTGGCTATGATTCCAAATTGAGGAATCATCAAAACCACGGACAAAGCATTACACACACACTTGATACCTACACAAACTGTACAGCGGGGCAACTGCATGCATTGTCTTGGAACAGCACACACACCTAAACACCTAAACTCTTCTTAAAAAAAAAAAAACTTGTATATTTGCCACGTTTGTGCGTTTGTGCTTTGTGCTGTTTGTGTTCTATAGATAAGATTTTTCTCGATATCCACTAATATTCTCAGTGCGACCAAAACCACTATTTAGCTGAGCACCACTAGCTGCCTGTTACCATAGAAACCATTAAAGCTGCTCTCTTGTGTTTACCATCAGAGAACTGGGGAGAAAGGAACTCAAAACTGTGAACTCACCCACAAAATATCATCAGCAGTAACATTTTGGAAAGGAGGTGATCTTTTAGGAGGTGAGGCCTAGCTGCTCACTGGCACCACCTGTTGTACAGAAATACTTGATCTGCTTTAATGGAGGGTTTTTTTTTTTTTGCTTCCACTTTATCCAAAGAACATTTGGTGTGAGATCAGATGGTGGTAGGGCGGAGGGTCATCCGTGTGCAGTAGACCTACACGGTGGGTGTTTGTGTTACGGTGACATTATCAGGCATTTTATCAGGCACAGCATCAAAGCAGGGGTGCATTATGGGAAAATCAGATGAAAGGAGGTGTGGGTAAAGTAAATGAATTATAATGGGGGGAGGGGATGTTTTGGTTTCGAACCTTCGACTAATCTGCTGACTATTCACAAGACAAGATGATTGTGTGTGTGTGTTTCACAGTTTCCAAAGTTATATTAACTCTATGTTGCTATATGTTCATTCATTTTAAAGTAAAAAACACTAAGCTGCTTACTATAATGAGATCATCAGATTTACCCATCAGCCATTTCTGCTGATGTAAGATTGTCTTGAGTTTATATGATAAATGACAGATGATAATTCCTTCCTCCCCTAGACCAGAGTCAGCCAGTTAGACTTTTCCTTTGCCATTAACAAAAACATAGGCTGTGCTCCAATTTTCATACTAGTATACCTAAGCAGCCTCACAGAAAGGAAGTTGACTATCTAGGACCACTAGGTGAGGGGGCTTGGATTTGTACTTCCATTAAAAAGAATGCATTTTCATGTCAAAAATTTAGGAAGGTTTTGCAAAACATTTCCACTGTGACTGCTTCTATGGTGCCAAACCTGTCATCTTTTTGACTCGTATCGTTTCCCATAGCGGTTTGTGGTGCTGGCTTGTATGAGGCGAATGGAAATCATTAGCAGTCGGAGCACTACAATGGTGTACTGGTGGTTTTGGTTTTCACCTCTAGATGGCAGCTTGGTGTCGTGGAAAAAAAAATAAAGCAATCTTACTTAATGTTGAGTTTAATTATCACTATTCGAGAGTACAAAGAAATTTCATGAAATGTGCAGATACTAATATATACATAGCTACAACAAGGTGCTGTCTTTATATTTGTCACCTTACATACGTATCCTGCACACAATGTTCTGGTCAATATCACAGCAGCACGGTTTTATTTTTTAAAACGCAGAATGCATATATCACTGGAACATACTCATATGTTCTAGTTTTTTGACAGTGTTGGGTTTTCAGGGGTTAAGTTTAAACACTCCAGTCATGAGAACTGTAAATGCAAAAGTAAACAATGTAGCACATTTGAGATATTTTTAATTCGAGGCAACATTCTTACAAATAAAGTTACCAAACTGTACTTCTCCTTGCTGCTAGGCTGAAACCATGATGGACAATGAGTGCTTTTATCATCAAGCTTTAGAATAAACGGTCCTTAAGCTTGGAGGTACAAATAATGTACCTTAATGCTACCATACCAGTAACACAGAAAAGTACAGTTAATTTCCAGAAGGACATTTCAGGTTCTTTCTGACACCTTACTATTAATCGTTAGCCTGACGTCTCAACCTCAACAATCAGTTCTGCTAGCTATGATCGGTTCCTCAAGATATACGATAAGAGTGTATATGGGTGAAAAGTTTTGTTCTATTTATAATGTTTCATGATGTAAAGAACGGTTATGCCTGTTTCTGTTCATTTGCATGACTTTATATATATAAATATATATAAAAAAAAGATGTGTAGTTGAGTGTTTTGCCAATACAATAGACAGGAAGCACATTGGCACATCTAATGTTCTTATGACATATTTAAGACATAATAAGCTAATATGTAGTGGTGACTTGTGCTGAGATTGACATTTGTAATATATCCGTTCTTCTGGAAACTGGAGGAAAAAAGTGTGTATATTTTGAGGTATATGTTCTTTTGCTTTTTTAAACCATATTTAAGAACTCGATCTGAAACTCTGTCCCTGTGTGATATGACTTTTTTTCCTCTTTTAACAATGTTTTATTTCTAAAAAAAAAATAATAATAATAACCAAATGACCCAGACCAGCTCACTGATTTCCTTGCCTTGTGACTCTTCTCATATTCTGAGAGACAGAGTGTCTCTGTGTGTGTCTTCGTCTCTTTCTCTGTGTGTGTGTATGTGCACGTGTGAGTGTGTGTATGTGTGTACATGTGTGTGACACATTAATATTTTGTGTCTGATATTTAATGTTATAAGTGTAAACTATGGATTGAAAGTGGGACTCATTTTCTGGAGAGGTCAAAGGTTGAAGGCTGAAGTTGACATGGAACACTGTAGTGACGTTTTCCTATTGCTATGTGGTTTGTTGCATCAGACTGTATTTGATTAACACAAAGAAATAAACAGTTACTTTAAAATACATCAAGGATACAGATTCATGGCTTAATGGTAATGAAATGTATTTATTGAGTATCACTTCATAACTACACTGAAGTGCCAGAAAAAAAAAAAAAAAAAAAGAGAGAATACTTGGTAGGTCCCCCACAGCAGAAATACAGAAATATTTTGCACACAATGAACGCCATACTTTCTGCAGAACGGTCCACAATTCTGCTGTATTCTGAGGTGTGGGACTTCTGTGTTCCACAAAACGTTGCGTGGCATCCCAGATTACAACTGATAGCGTTGCAATCTGGTGACTAAGATGGGGATGGCAAAACCCCAAACTCAGATCTGTTCCACTGTCCTGTTAAAGGCCAAACTTATCAGAATGAACGTCGGACATGAACAGGTTTCAGAAAGGAGGCACACACAGTCTTCACGTGTCAGAGACATTTATAGACATACCAGAGGTCCCAGCTAAACAAACACCATATGATTATGAAGCCACTACCAATCTGTACCAGACTTTCTTGCAGTCTTGTGTGATCCCTTAGCCATTTTGCCCGTTCGAGTGCGATGAGTATTTCATCAATTAATAAGTACAATAAGTAAGTAAATAAGCAGAATGCAGATTCAAAGAATGTTAGCAAGTCGACTCTTTGAGTCAAAGTTTTGGAGTGTGTGTGGTTTTTCTCTATATCATGGACAGCTAAGGGTCTTTGAAGCATCTAGTATTAGTCCTAGGACTGTACTGTATAGCTTGTAAGGCTAAAGTCAGTAATCCCTTGTTAACTAGTCACTTTTATCTTCTCATGGATATTCACCTATATGGGCTTTGCCTGTGCTGCGCAGCTATCTACTCACTTTATGGCATTTCCTCGTTGGAAAATTCCATATAGAAAATTCCAATAGCTGATGCTGGTGTTTTAGGATGATCTCAGGAATATATCCATGTTCCCAGGTTCCTAACTTTAAACCTGGGGTCCTGGCCCTTATTCAGTGTCCTAACAAACAAGATAAAATGACCTAGATGTAAAATTTTCAAAGAAAGAGGCGGCTTAGCCTTGCTAACCCTTTTGAACCAGCCGCTGTGATGGCTTTTCATCTGCCCGCATGTTTTACCCAGACCTCAACAGAGACAGCATGGATGATTGATGGTTCTAATTAGTTCTAATTACATCCTGCTAAGTATGTGCTCGCTCATTAACCCCTTTTGCCTCTCGTTAGAGGTGTTGACACAAAGAAGTCAAGGCGTCCATGTCAGTACACTTTAACTCATTCCAAGCTTTCAGTATAACACATGCACACACAGTTTTGCCCTGCTATTCTTTTGAGGACCTTTCACTAGCATAATTATTAATGCAAGTCATTAATGCCATGCCTAAACCCTGACCCTAATCCTAACCTTAAGCTCAGTAATAAAAAGGCTTTTTGGGTCTCTTTTCATATTAGTAAAAAAAACCTTTCATCATGAAGTCTAGCAAAATGCCCGCACAAAGTCAGAATGCTTAGATATTTTGACCCTTATTGGGATTTCAGGTCCAACCAAGATACCCCCCCACCCCCGAAATCAAAAACACACAAGCACTCACACATGCATTTTTTTTTTACACCTACTCCCTTTAGACTTCAAGTCTTTTATTC
Source organism: Duopalatinus emarginatus (assembly GCA_028565595.1). Lineage (NCBI taxonomy): Eukaryota > Metazoa > Chordata > Actinopteri > Siluriformes > Pimelodidae > Duopalatinus > Duopalatinus emarginatus. Next base: position 7,968,628 of record JAOVVF010000031.1, on the reverse strand, counting down.
CCCAGACCTGCACCCTGTTTCCTCACACCTTCTTCACTCTGTGTGCTTGAAGTTTTCTACACATTTCATCCCCCTTTTTTTCTCCCAGATGTCTCTCACATTCTCCCTTTCTCCAACATACTGTGTATATGGCTGTTCTTGAAAGGAGGTTGAGAAAACAAAAGCATGGTGATGACAGAGGAGAAAAAAGAAAAATATTTAGGATGTAGGAGAGGATGAGAAGTACATAGTCGGCAAAAAGCACACCAGCTCCACATATGAGCAGAGATAATTAGGCTTTGAATAATATTACCTTAGAGTATCAGCTGACCAAAAGTAACAATAAATAAATAAATAATCTGCCGTTTAAAATATGCTGTTCAATAGGTTTTAACATTTTAACAAAGTGAAGAAGCTTTGACTCTTCAACACATAGACTCCACAAGACTTCTGAAGATACGCTGTGGTATCTAACACTAAGATGTCAGCAACAGATCCCTCTGTGGATCTTCTGTAGGATGGGACCTGATGGACTAGCATTTGCCCCTTACATATGAGTGAGCCTTGGTGGCCCATGACCTTTTTGGTAATTTACTGGCTGACCTTTCTTGGATTACTTTCGGTAGGTACTAACCAATGCATACCAGGGACACCCCACAAAAACTGCTGTTTTGAAGATGTTCCAACTCTAACTCTAACCTGGTTCCATCCCAACTGTTCCTTTACTGCCTAATATATCCCACTCCTTAGTAGGTTTCATTAAGTGGTTGTGTGGCTTTAATGTTATGGTATACAGTATATATCCCAAAAATCTTCAGTGCTTCAGCAGTCACTCTTTAGTAGTCCAGATGTTATAACCTTCTGGTCACTAGCAGAGAACCTTGACCACTGATTTTCATCTGCCACATATTTGCCTCTGATTTCTGATTGGAAGTGTACACAGTTTGTTTACCACCAGACCTTAAAGTGAAATACTGTGTGTACTGCTGTGTTTCTTGTAGACATAAACAACATTACATAGGACAGTGGAAAAGTCCTGTTTTACTGTTTAGTATCACATAGGTCCCTCCTCTCTCTCTCTCTCTCTCTCTCTCTCTCTCTCTCTCTCTCTCTCTCTCTCTCTCTCTCTCACTAAGGTTTGAATGCTGGAAAGTTTCAAGAAATTAATTTGATTGAAAACAGTTATTCTTTATTGACATGCCGAAAAAAGCAGTTGGTTTTAGATGTATATGATTTTTTTAGTACGGTGTCTCACATGTCTGCATGCAAAGTAACTTTGTTTGCTTTAATTTAGCATTTTTTTGGAATGAACATGATATACAGGAAAACTGATTTGTGTTGATAAACACAGAAATACAAAGTTCAATCTACACACTAAACAGCATTTAGCTGCGTCCTTGTTTTTCAGATATGAAACATATCCGGGATAGATCAGGAAAATCCATCTATGCAGACATATGATGTAAGCCTGACTGCTTAAAACTGTATACATTATAAACTGTATACTGTGTACAACATGCTTAGGTTTGTAGGTTTCAAATGCATAAAAATACTAAATAAATTTGTTTATTGCATTTTGCAAAGACTTTTTGACTTTGTCAGAAACTTCTATTTAAACAAAACGAAAAAAAAAAAAAAACAATTTTACTAAATTATAAAATGCTCTTGTTAAAATTATGACCTTTCTATTGTTAGGGTCAATT
>JAOVVF010000031.1:7924189-7947205 GCA_028565595.1 Duopalatinus emarginatus | reverse complement strand
TATACCATAGCAACCATGTCGTGTTTTCTTTACAACAAAAATCTATGGATAACATGCCATGGTAAATCACAGTTAATGTAAGTACACTGAGGCTCATGCAAAGTCTGTTTCTAGTTCAGTAAAAAACCTTTTGTGTGTGTGACTAATAAATCTTGAATTCAAAGCTCCACCTTTCTACTTCATAAAAGGTTCATCGTATATTTCTTCATATAATAAAACATCATATAATTTAGCCTCTCTATCTTTCTCCACCTCCCCATCTCCTACTGTTCAACAACTCTAACTCGACAGTCTTTACTGGAGGGCTTGGCTATCGAGCACAGTGAAAACTTTTTCTGATTTTATTCCACTTTTTAATGTAGGTATGAAAGTAATGTAAGTAAGAAATTAAGTGGCGTATGATATAAGTATTGATTTAAGGGAGCAGAAAATGTATACACAGTACACTAGTTAGCAGCAGAAGGAATAACAGCTAATTGACTGTTTCATCAGTCACCGAGTCTGAGTAATCGAGAGCAAGTGAAGGATTATAAAATTATTTCACCCTCCACATGTGAAATATTCACATAGCACACAAGGCACTGTTACAGCAGGCTGCGTGTTTTTAACATTGAGTCATTCATCCATGTTTCGTTATGAGGCCTATTACATGTGTTTAAACAATGAAATGTTATAGAGTTAAGGAGAATAGGATTAAATGCTAACAGCAAAAGGAGAGACAGCAATAAAGGGAATTCAGTGAAAACTCTAAGGAAAAGAAGGTGAGGTTTGTTCCTGTTCTTTACCATGTAAATTGTCCTGCTGTCGGTTCACAAGGCTCTCCCTGGCTAGTCAGGTTTCAGTTTAACAAAAGGCCAAGGTCAAAGTAATTAGAGTACAGCATATTCCCTGAACTCTCCACCCAATTAGTTCAGGAAACTGTTACAATGCCCTTATGTGCCCTAGGCACACACGCACACTACTATATACAGTGGGGTGTAGGTCTGAGGCCATGTTGAAAATGTTTTTGTTATATTTTTTTAAATGTTGAATATAAAATAAATGTAAAAAATAAAAAATTCAATATCTGTGACAATAATATATGTGTGATGACCATAACAAAATCTCAGATTTCCCATGTGTTCAGACAACACGCTTTTGATCAAAATTAATACAGGTTTTAAACATGCCTTTGGAGTCTATACCAGCTTGAGTGCCTGCTGTTATTAAGGTTAAAGAGGGTATATTAAATACACTGATATTCATGAAATATTTCTAAGATTGAATCATGTTTTTGTTGATATCAATTTCAATTAAAAAAAAAAAAATCAAAGACATAATTATTGGCAGCTAATTAATGCTATGGCTAAACCTAACCTTGAAATGAACCGAAACAGAAACTTAAATAACAACTACAATAATAATAGTAATAAATAAAAGTATTATTATTATTATTATTATTATTATTATTATTATTATAACACATCTCAACATCCCTAGTTCAAAATGATCATATTTCTTTTCAACAATACAAAAGACTAAAAACCCATTTGTCAACATATAAACCATCTGATAAACTGTTAACAGATTCTTATTTTCTTTATAAATAAATCATGTCCTTATCTAGACATACCATCTGAAGGCTCGTATCAAGATCTAAATGAAAATCATGATGTAATATTGTACTTCTCCTGTAAGGACACTCCACTAACATAATGATTAATGTGAGTAATTAACGTTATGTAAACCTTAACCTAAACTTAATATCAAAAAGAAAAACTGTTGGCTCTTTTTGTTTTAGTTTAAAAAAAAAAGAATGAGAAACCTAAAAAGCCTTGAAAGAATACACTCGTTTAGAGTCCCATTAGAATCTGAGAGCAGCCAGTTAATAAGTCATTAAGTACTCAGTGCAGTGCAAAAACAATTTAGGTCAACAAACACTTGGTGTTTATGCTAATTAGACTGGCAGTCTGTAACTTTCTGTTTTTTTCTGCCTCACTAATAGTGACTTCATGGTAATAAAACGTGTCCAAACCCCTTGACTGGCATTGGAGGATGTTAAATTTCACTCTTGCAGTCTGACCATTAAAGACTGTGCCACACAGGACACTAACTGCTAGCAGACGTATTACTTATGACATCGACCTCAAGACACTGTGGCGATGGAACCACATCTATCATCTAGATTCAGGATTTTTAAAGAAAGAAACGGAAAAGCAGGATAAATGAGAGTAAAAGTGATTGTGTCTTTGGGGCATATCGAAAGCCAAAGTAGCTCATTATCCTTAATGAGGCTTCCACTGCGTTCATGGAAACATGAAGTTAAGTCAGCATATCGTCTAGTTTTGTGCACAGCTCCACTTCTTTTCAGTGGTGTGAATGCAAACTTCACATATCTGCGCTTTCTGTTCATACCAAAGCATTAGGTGCTAACTTTATTAAATCAAAGAGCTAAAGGGAGTGATTACATTTGTATAAACCAAGTAAACAGCTGTTAAGTTGAGAAGTAGTCTCAATATGTCACTACTTTTTGGTTGTAGTAGTGATCTGTCTGGATAAGTACCCATTTGGAATAGTAATTATCTGTGTCAGGATCAAATATAGACTGAAGAATAAAAGTTTATAGGCAATGGACCAGGAAACTGGCCAATTTTAAAAATTAAATTAGGAAAACTAGACAAACATTTTCCACTTACTTCTGGGTCCTTTCCTTTTGAGATACAGTCTTCTCTGTTCCCAGGCAATGGCCAGTGGATCTGGAAAAACAAAGTAAGATTTATGAGATTTATGGATGAATAAATTAGTGTACGAATGGATGGATGGATAGGTGTGATGAATGAATGGATGGATGGATGGAATAATGGATATCACATCACATCACACAACCTTCATACAAATGAAAGATTTTTTTTCATATACTTAAATATAATCATATTAGTATTGAATTCTGGAAAATGCTGCAGTAAGCTGAACTACACGGAAGTGCCGAAAAATCTTGTGCAGATGAGCCTATGCAAAATACAGTGCATATATAAAGAAATATACATCTATACATCTTAATAATGGTATGGAGTTTGTTTAGATGGCATTTCATGGGACCTCTGGTACATCTACACTCATCTGAGTATGGAGTTTTGCTATTCTTACCTAAGTCACCAGATCTCAGAATTGTGGACCACACTGCAGGAAGTATGGCCCTTAATGTCTACAGAATATTTCCATAACCTCAGCTCATGTCCCTCATATTTCTGCAGCCCTACACTCCGAGTATTATTACTATTTTTTTATTCTACCACTTTCTCTACCATCTTTTCTTTATTCTATTCTCTACCATCTGGCATTTCTGTGTACATAAGTAGATGACAAGATGATTTCATCTACACAAAAGTGCCAGAAAAACTGGGCACTGAAAAATATTTATAGTCCATGTCCCATGGGGGACCTACCAAATATTAGACTAGTGTACCAGTTTTTCAGTTTAGTCTCTACACAGTATGTGGCCAAATTACAAGAAACCTGAATACTAAAAATGCTTTGGAAACATTAACAAAATGATGTTGAATGATGTTCTGACTTTGATATTATACGACACTTTAGTAGGCTTTACTTTTGGCCAAAAAGTATGTAAATGGACCTCAACCACACTAAAAAACTGAGATGAGTCAGAACAATGACAGCACACCAGGTTGTGCCAGACATCAGTGCCTAATATCACTAAAGCTCTCATATGCTTCAAAATATAGTAGAAAGCCTGCCCAGAAGACTGGAGAGTCTGATAGCAGAAAAGAAAGGTTGGCCACATCTGTATTAATGCCAATCCACTGAAATAGGATCTTCAGCAAAATTATCATGGTCAGATGTTCACATACTTTTAACCATGTAGTGTTTATTCAAAGTCAAGATAGCATAGCAATCCATGTAGGACACTCCTTATAATAATAATATTTCAGTGGATTTTTTCCCTGGTACCCAGAAGTAGAAAGTAATGAAATACCAGAACTATAAAAATCATGGAGAAAATGTTTTTTTGAGCAACCAAAAATCATTTGTGTATGGGATTTCTCTGGGAATCTCTTCTGGTGCATTTACTTCCAATGGAGTACATCAACAAATCTTTTAGAGCCACATCAAACCCACATGTTTTTGACTGGTGGATTTTGTTTATGTTTCCAAACAGAGGTCAGTTCTGTAACATGTTTGGAACTGGATCTGTGTTACTAGATCATCACGTAATTGGTCTAAAATTAACGTTTTTATGAGCTGGAGTTTTAGGCCAAGTTGCGCTAGTTCTGCAGCTGTCAGCGTGACCACAGTCGAAACCACTGCTATGCTGTTTTACTGGATGTCATTATTATGAATCTAAAACCAAACACGAATCAGCAACACCGACATGATTTACTGCATCTATTAGCAGTCAGCGTCATTAGAAACTCATGCCTTGGGGAAGATTAGCTGTAACTTGATGTAGCATAATGCTTAGCATTTGATATGGGGTCTATTTTTTCATACATGACAACACTAATTCCTTTCAATAAGTTTATCTTAGGTTGGAAATCATCCAGTCAGCTTGTAATTTCCCTTTAAATTTCTTCACTAATATGAGGTCTGATACACAACTGAACTAGAAGCACGATGGTTTTCACAGACATTGTGAACCCGTTTCACAGTGACACCCCACCATTCATGTGGGTTATTCATCAGTGAGTCACTCCTGTTTATACCCTCTTACACACAGCTAAATACATTGTCTGAGTCCGGATGCTGCAATCAACTACATTACCCAGCATCCTTCCTCATCTTGAAGACATTTCCTGTCTTCTTGATCAAGCTTTATAAGAATGTTTAACTAGTCTAAATAAAGACCTTTCATATGTATAGAAGTTTCTGTCATCGTACCAGGCCAGCTGTAGACTGCTTTTGACTTTGGGTCTGTTGTTAAAAAAATAACTCTGCTACAAATGTCTAAGGAAGTGACGCAGGTTATACACAATGAACCACTGTGAGTCAGTGCTTTAGTTCCTGTAAAGCTGGTCAGCTGTTATTCAACAAAGAAAAATATCATCCAGTTTTTTGAAAAAAACATGTCTTATAACTTCAAGTCAAGCGTATAACTTTAAAAGGGATTTAATCAGAAGCTGGTAAAGGAATGAATGTCTATAACAGTTACAGTGCATGCGATAATAGGAATTACCTTGCTTCACAAATGTGACTGTGACTATAAATAAATGTAAAAAATGACATGCAAATAATTAATAAATGTAAAATACTGTAATAATTAGCAAATTGTTATGATCACATGATCACAAATATCACTTTTTTGGAGTCAGGCCACATCACACCATATCACTGCTGAATATTTTAACATAAGAGCAACATTTTTAAATTCTCTCTCTCCATATATATGCAACTTTATTGTAGACAAACAAACAAAACCCACTCTAACACTTAGCAAAGAGCTGAAGAGGAGCTCAAGGCTTTAATGCATGAGTGAATCATGGCTTAACACAAAACAGGTGTAAACACTGAACCACTGTTCACTAATGGAGACTTGGTCACATGACAGGGCACGACGCATACTGAGTGTTGTAGTCTGGAAGTGACTTTTATAGCTGAGTCCTTAACAGGTTACTTATACAAGAGTTGTTCATCTTTAGGCTGAACTGGTTTGTTCACCTGCCTTTAATAACACATTCCTTTGGTGGTACGATCTGAAAGTTCAATTCAGTTCAAGGCAATTCAATTCAATTCAGTTTTATTTAGATAGTAATTTTAACATGTACATTATGTTTAAATGTAGCCTCAGGGTGAACAATTAATAAGTTTTATGTACACAACTGGTCTGTAATTTCTTCTGTGGCACTTAAAGCATATAAGCATTCATTAAAACTACCCAGACGTTTAAAACTACACATACAAAGTCAGCTGAGTCACAGGATTTATATAACACAAATGTAGCATGAACTATTATTGTGCTATTCTTTAGCCTGGAGGATTAAATTCAGTGGAAATTAGAAAAGTGGCTACAGCTGGGGCAAAGGTCAAATGTCATGACCTGGGGAGTGGCAGTAGCTCTTGCGTGTCTCTCAGCACAGCGATATACTTTGCCCCTAACCCTAACCCTGACACACACACACACACACACACACACACACACACACATCAACATAATACATGCACAACACATCTATATAATACAGACATACAAACACACACCATGATTTTGCAGACATGGGTTTAGCAAACACACACACACACACACACACACACACACACACAAGAATTACCCAAGAATTCTCAGGTAAGTATTTCATAAATTAAGACTTTTTGAACAATTGTATTTAATTTTGGTCACTATAATAATTTTTACACAACCTGAAGTGTGCTAACAGCTGCTTCCCAGAAACACTGGTCTAATAAAGGAAGTGATCCTCAGACTAATTACACACAGCCATAACAAAACCTTTCTACAGAGTCTATAAGAGTCTATAACACAACCTTTATGGCCAATCTGTGGATCAGACCCCACGCTTCATCTCCTCTCATAACCAGAGCTCATAAACCCTGCTATAATATAAAAGCTGACATGTATTAATTAGTTGTGGGAATGTTAGTGTTTATGCTCTGCATGCTGTAAATGAGTTTTCACAGATGTGTGGGTGTTATAAATGGTATACACGCGTGTAGGGTTAGTTTGTGTGTGTTAGATGTGTTTGTTGTGTTTTTGCCTTGTCAGTCTTAATTAAGCCTCCTGAGTAAGCTGGCATGGTACCCGAGAAAACAAACAGTACGGTTAACGGTTCGTGAATGTGTGTGTGTGGGAGAGAGAGAGAGAGAGAGAGAGAGAGAGAGAGAATGTAAGACAGATTTATACTCCAGGGATTACATTATCACCTGTGTGCTGGTTATCTCTTTTGCGTAACACATAACTAAAAACAACATTTAGCACAGTAGTATACACCAGCATTGACTTTTCAGCATCTCTATCACACCTTGATAAAGGAATATTTTATAATTCAGTGTGAAACTCTCACACAATTAATTCTGTTTCTTTAATCTGGAGCTACAAGGCTAATATTGTATCTATCTCATGATTTTCCTTAAATATATACCTTTAACAACATTGCTAAGATATACATTGAAGTGCCAGAAAAACTGGAGAATAGGACTGCAAAAATGATGGGGCATAGACTCCACAAGCCTGCGGAAATATTCCGCAGGCAATGAACACTATGCTTCCTGGTGGTCCACAGGTCTGAGTTCTGGTGACTTGGGAATTTTTCTCTACACGTGTGTGGCAGTGCATTGTCTTGTTGGAAGAGGCCACATCTATCAGAATAAATGCAGGACATGAACGGGTGTAACTCATCAGAAAGAATGCACACATCGCGTTCACCTGCCAGAGATGTTTGTAGACTTACCCGGAGTCCCACTGAATGCCATCTAAACTAGCACAATACCATTATGAAGCCTCAATAGATGTCTATCTCTTTATATGTGAACTGCCAGATGCAAGCAATAAAGTACAGAGGTGGCATTGGCATGTATTTTGAATTGATTCATCTGCAGCAGTTTTTTTCTAACACTTCAGTATAGAATTGTATGACTGAACAAGCAATTTTGTAATAATAAATAAAAAATAAAAAATCGGGACCATTTTATTTCCACTGAGAGTCTGAGTCCTGCTGTAAAACACCACTAGCATAAACATGACCACCATGTAACCGGTTTATTAACACAGCACTAGATAAGACTTGCTTGCTTTGAGACAATTTGCAGCTTATGATTTGGCCTCACAGATAACCGTGTAAATCTGAGTTTGCATACATGTGTTTAAAATTATGGTAGATTAGAAGTGGATTACATTTTACTTTAATGTAACACTACAGATTTGAGGTCAGTATTTATCTCAGGATTTATCTGGCATCAGTGGAACAGCTGCAAGACAGGCACGGTAGGCAGTTACTGGGGTTCCCTAAGGTTTGAGTCCATGAAAATATCAAACCTCAAAGTGCAGAACTCCTCCAGAACGTTATACATGATGAAAGGGAGCCCTAAAAGCTAACATGCACCACTTTTGTCGTGTTTTTCAAAATTGTTGGAAAGTGGTGGAGGCACATTAGTGATAACTAAAATAATATAAAGCTGGCCATACTCAATCAGGAAAGCAGGCAGCTATCTAGAAGCTGGTGCTAAAGTTGGTAACTATTGTTGGTAAGCATATAATGGTAACTGTTTGTGTGGCTTCTTTGGTAGAACTTAGTTTTTTGTTAACAAAGCTATTCCGACCGAAACACCATAAATGTAATATTAGCAAATCTCATTTCCAGATAAAATAGTTGTTTTTTTTTTTTTATGAGTTTATATCTAATAAAATAGCTTTTAGCTTCAGATGTTCTATATATGTGAGTATATAAGAACAATAAAAAAGTACAGTTTTTATTCTTCATTATTATTATTTTATTTTTTAAAAGTTTCCTGGCTTTCTTCACTCATTATCTAAGCTGCTTATCCTACTACTAGGTCCTGGGGGAGCTGGGTACCATCACAGTGTCACGTACAGGGTGCAAGAGTGTGTGCCATGATCACATGACCCCAGGCGCTGATTAAACAGACTATTTAAGCATGGCGCTGCAGTGTGCACATCATGGCTTAAAACACTTAAATGACTTTAAATTCTATAGAAAGATTCCCAGTTTACCCTCTTCTGGACTCTGACTCTGGTTTGACACTGAACCTATTCATGATTATGTTTAGTTTGTGCCCGGTTCTGGTTTCGGTTTATGCTTGTGATTTTGTGTATAATAAAAAGCATTCCCTGCGATTACAACCTTTCTCTGTTGCGTGGGTTTTAATGTGCACTCACCCCGACGTGACACAGCACTCATTTGGCAGAGTAGAACCTATATTCCGTGGTATATATACTGTATAGTGAGATTTATATGTGTGCAGTAGATACCTCTTTAGCATCAGTGTGTGTGTGGTCCAGTTTAAGAGAATAGAGAACGTCCTTCCCGCCAAGAAACAGCCTGTCGTGATACTCATCCAAAAACATGGCCGAGAGCTGCAGGTCCCCATGCAGGCCAGAGAAGATGGAGGTGCGATTAGTGGCCACCAGGTCTGGAAAAAAAAAATCAGAAAAACATATGTGTGAGCAACAGTTCAATGTGAACATAAAAAAAAAGAAAATAATGCTTGGATGTTTCACACTTGGATTCCCTGAGACACATCATGTGGACTGTACTGAAAGTTAACTCCCCTCCCTTGAGCTTCAAAGTGAATTACTCATGAAATCTGTGAGCTCTAAATTTACAGGCAAATAAATCTAAGATGTTCTACCTATTATGTCTGATTTGTATCATTAATAAAACTTTTATTGAAAAAAAAAACTGCCTGATTTTGCCTATTGTTTGTTTGATGCAATATTCTGGAAATAATGGTTTTGAAAAATAAAAAAACTAGGTTAGACTTGAATTGAGCACAGCATCTTATGCCCCAACTGGTCCTTGGATGCTGTGGATGGACACTGCCCCCCTTTAAGGTCATGTGTGTTAACTGTCCCTACTGTGTGCGTTCCCTAGTAAGTCAGTCACTTCACTTTCACCTTGTGTAATCAACGAGGCTGCTGTGGCTTATGGCTAAGGAACCAGCCTTGTGACCACAAAGGCCCAGTTTGATGCTGGCAAGAGGAGTGAACTGCCCTTGAGCAAGGCACCTAACCCACAACTGCACCCCAGGCACCATGGATAGGTTGCCCACTACTCTGGCAAGTACGTTCACTGCCCCTAGTGTGCGTGTGAACGGGTGTAACTCATCAGAAAGAATGCACACATCGCGTTCACCTGTCGGAAATGTTTATAGACTTACCCGGAGTCCCACTGAATGCCATCTAAAGTAACACAATACCTTTATGAAGCCTCAATAGATGTCTATCTCTTTATATGTGAACTGGCAGATGCAAGCAATGAATTACAGAGGTGGCATTGCCATGTATTTTGAATCGAGGCATGAAAATGTCAAACCTTATATATGATGAAAGGGGGCCCTAAAAGCTAACATGCACCACTTTTGTCGTGTTTTTTAAAATTGTTGGAAAGTGGTGAAGCACTAGTGTGCACTAGTTTGTGTGTTTCTTAGCATGGATGGGTTAAATGTGGAGGTCAAATTCCAAAAATAATTATTGGCCAAACACAAGGACAGAATGAAATAAAGAATTACAATCGCATGTAGGATTATAGCGGTACTTCTGGAGTGGTCTATTTCTCTGACACATATCCTCCATCGCAGTGGTTGCCATGCTAAGTATGAACCCGTTCTAAGCTGAAGTTTACATTTAAATTCATGGCATTTCGACAGATGCCCTTATCGAGAGCAACTTACATTTATCTCATTTATATAACTAAGAAGTTGAGAGTTAAGAGCCTCTCTGAATGGCTCAAGGGCTCAAACAGTCTAAAGGTCTTAAACATTAAGCTACCACTGCCCTGTTTGTTAGGGCTGGGGAAATACTAGAATGTGCAATATACGGGGTTCTCCAGAGCCAGAAATTTACATTGCTCTCTTCCTCATGCCACATCCTCTTTTTAATGCCACCCATCACCCAGTTACTCACATTCCGTCTTCTCTTCTCTTTCATGGTTTCTCTCCACCTTTTCCCACACTGAGTCAGAAACCCTGGGAGCCATAACACATAGTCACTAACCTTTTATTCACAAACTAATCATTTGGTTATGTTGCTCTCTCTCTTTCTCATTTTCTCTCTCTCTCATTCTCTCACTCTCATCTATCATGTAATCCCTTATTAGGATTTAATAAGTGAATAATGTGAATAAGTAAAGCAGGACCAATACAAGAAGAACAATAGGAGGAAAAAGCCAACCCACAGATCAAACCTGTGTTTAATTTTTGCTTTCAACAAAAGCAAGCCACACAGCCAAGAGAGTATATAAAACATACACAAACACATTTTATACATATACACATATATACAGACATACACATACAACCAGATGACTTTGCAACAATAGTCCATATTCACTGTTATACTGAAAACCAAGGCAGTAATCTTAATAAGCACATAAATCACCCCTTCAAAACACACAAACACACACAGCTTTTTGCCAGAATTTGAGCTTACACTCAACGAACAAAGGCCTGGCACAGATCAAATCGTAACAATAAATCAATGCACGCTCTGGTTGAGAATAAAAACGTATCACATCTGGGTGGCGCCACGGTATGTGTGTATGTGTGTGTGTCTGGGTGTGTGGGTGTTTATGTGAGACCTAACGAGCCTTTGTGTGTCTGTGTGTCTATGTGAAAGCGACCTGCAGTGTGTGAACCCCAGCATAGTCCTGTTTTTTATTTTGACTCAAGTAGTATAAGCAGACATGTTAGGCTTGGCTATATTGTATGTGTGTGTGTGTTGAAATCGTACTCCACTGATAATATTGACCCATAAGGAGCAAGCTGGACTTATGAACAAGGAGCAAGGGCACGATATGAACAAAATAATTATATTATAATGATCTTGAGCTGTGTTGCAATTTCGATGTGCCGTGCCAAAGGATATAATGTGTGGTGGCCTGAGAAAACACTTCCCATGATGAAACCTTCATATTTCCTGTGATAATAATGAAATGCGTGTCTCTTTTGCATGTTTCTCATCCGCATGTACAGGTATAAAAAAAAGCACATATTTCTTTACAAGCTGAAAATGTAGGTTTTCAATTGAAGTCTAAAGTCCGAAGAAATCACATGAGCTAACAAGGCTTTGACATCTCAATGCAGACAACATTTAATACTGCATTTGCTAATCTTACCCTACCTGATATATATCTACTTGATATCCAATGCAAGCAGTATGTATCATTTTGGTAAAATAGTTTCATGGTATATTCACAATGCCCCTTTGCATGAAACAAAATTCATGAATATATGGGTTGTATCCGAAATCACATACTTTCAAACAGTAAACAGTACTGCATCGGGAGACATTTTGAAGTATGCGAACACAGCACACTTTGGTATGCTGATGGTCTATGCCATAATTCAACTGAAGCTGCGTTGGAAATGGTGGAAAATGAGTCAGCTGTTAACAACCAAAAAATAAATAAATTATTATAATTATATAGAACCCAAACTAAAGTTATGAGTAGTTTTGTGAAGAACAGAAAACACATTTTGTCTGATTTTATTAACAATTAATTAATAATTGTCATAGTATTGTATAAGATGGCAGACATTGTACGTCCAAGATTGCACGCATACTGCACCCTCACATATTAAAACAGCCTACTGCCTTACGGATCGAGCGGTGCACACTTGACTGAATTTAGTGCATACTGTTTAAGGTTTAGACACAGCCATGGCTTGATCCTACTGGACACTTCTGGAAACTGAAATGCTGGCAGCACACAAAATCTTCCCAGTAATGCTCTTGTGGCTGAATGATGGTTCAAATCATTTCAACCATACTTGAAAATCTAGTGTAAACCCTTCCCAGAAGAATGGAAATTATTATACCAGAAACAGAAAATAGAACAGACGTAAATGGGCTTGTTTCCTAAAATTTTGATCATACATTGTCTGTTATAAGCAAAAACAAAAAAACAAAAAACATTTTGGACCATAACCTACAATTCTGCCACACTGACATCTGAAAGGTTTTCCCAAACAGACACACAAATTACTAAAGCTTTCTTTAGTGGGAAATTACTTAAATGTGTTATCATGACCAGAATTAATTCATGTGTTGGATTATGTGAGTGTAGCTATTTAAAACATCTGACACTCATCAGATGCTCATGAGATGCAAGATGTGATAGCACATATTCACCCAATGGCTCTCTTTTTATGGTTATAATACCAATGCAAAATAATATGGACTCATGGCATTACATACTAATTCTTCTTGGATTCTTAAAGTTTTTTTTTGTTTTTTTTTTGTGAATATGGGTGTAGGAGGCGATCAGGCGATCAACCCTGATGAACAGGGTTGAAAACAAAGGAGTAGGGCTCAAGTGTGCTTGGGATTGAGGAAGGGCTTGTAGTACAAGTGGTTCGATCTGGTTAGAGATTTTCTCAAGATGTAAGACAGACATGTGGACATCTGAAGACAATTAAACGCAACATTAGATTACGCTGTCTCTTTTTTCTTTGTCCTGTTTTAATTTACTAACGTTCTCACACACACACACACACACACACACACACACACTCACACACACGCACATGCTCTTGCTGGCTCTGGGCTCTTTCTCTCACTGCTATATAAATAATCTGTTCTTTTAAAACAACACAGTCTTCCTTATAATCAGTAATTAACCTTAAATAAACCAGAGACATCACTTCACCTGGGTAGTCCGTAGGTATTTGTGTTGGCTTGAGCACACACATACACACACACATAGGTAATTATCCTTACTGGTGGACATCAGTGACATGGGTATCTCTTCCTGCAAAATGACGCAAGACGTAATAGTGTATGGAAAGAGGTGAAAGAGAAATAGATCTGGAGGTTAAGTCAGAAAGGATGTCGATGGGTGTAATGATTCTGGAAATAAGGACTGAAGTAATCACATGCTTGCATTCATTATGTGTGTGTGTGTGTGTGTGTGTGTGTGTGTGTGCGTGTGTGTGTGTAAATCGGAAAATCTTGCAATGCCAGACTGTAATGATCCACTCCAGTCTCTAGAAACATCTTGACTCAAAAAAATAAAAGAAAAATGAAAAACTGGCAGATGTTTTGACAGTCTGTCATTGAACCACTGCCCATTAAAAGGGCAGACATGTCAATGGAAATAGCCAGGAACAGATGAGGGAGTAACTAGGAGGAGTAACTAAGAGTTTTGTACATTCAGTGTATTTGCGTAACAGTGAACAACGAGCTAATTAAAAGCTGCACATGAAGTGATTGTAGGTTTGAAGTATAATCAGTAGAGTTGAGAGTGTACGCCTTCCTTCCTCTCCCTTCTTCCTAATCAAGTAGAGTCATAGTGCTCACATCATGAGGGAATTACAGTAATTACAAGATGACTACTTGGAACTGTTCATCTGCTCAGACTGGAAAAGAAGTCTTTTCTATGGAAACACACACACACACATTCTTAACATCATTAATGACAACCTAACTATGTCTGAACTATATTCAAGAATAATAAATGACCTATAAATATTTGACAGTTGGTGATCTGCTGCCATTTTTTTGTCCAAGCTTGTTACACATCTCCAAAGTTGGAGCTTCAAGAACACTGTAATCATTGTAAATCTGACACGGTGTGAATACAGCAGCTGAGAAGTAGCTAGATTTTAGTTTTATGAGAAGTGCTCTGCTTCCAAACATCCAGAAGTTATTCATTACTAGTGTGTAAATAAGCCATAAACTACATTGGGAGGTAGCTGCATAACTATGACGATGGATATTTGAGAATACATAAACCAAAGAATACAATTCCTTTTTTCTTTTGTTTTCCTTCCTAATGCCCACTGTTCCCAGTATAGATGCTAGATACACCACAGTGCTGACCAGGACAAAATGAGGTCAGACTTTATTTGGATACTCTGCATACGCAGTGTTCACAAAGTATTTGTAACATTTCAACAGCTTATTAGTATAAATTCAGCCATTTAACTATTCAACTTTGTCTGTAATTGTAGAACTGTCACATGTTTAATATTCAGTACATGTAAAGTGTCATTTATATTTTAAGATTGTTTTTTTTTTTACTTTTAATGAGTATGGCTTATAGCTCATAAAAACAAGAAATCCAGTCTCTAAGGGGAAGACTGCTGACAGAAGATGTAAGCCACAGGAGGTCAAGAAAATTTGAAGAGGAGTGAACTGAGGTTGCATCAAGACCCACCATGCACAGACCTCTCTAGGAAAAGGGGCTACAACTGCTGCATTCCTAATATCAAGCCATTTATGAACCAGAGACAACATAAGAACCATCTTATCTGAGCTATGAAAGAAAAAACTGGATAGTGGTCAGTGGTCTGGAAGAATAATGAGGATATACAGAAACCAAGGTATTTGAAGTCCAGTGTCATGTGCTGGTGTTGGTCCACTGTGTTTTATCAAGAGCAGCCTCAACACAGCCACCTATCAGGGGATTTTCGAGCACTTTATGCTTCCATCTGCTTAATACCTTTATGGAGATGCTAATTTCATTTTCAAGCATGACCTATCACCTGCCCACAGTGCCAAAACTAATACCAAATGGTATACCAAATGGTAATAACTACATTTTCAAAGCAAACTGGGCTCCAATAATATTTCAGCAGTGCTACAAGCTGACTGCCCCATGCTATCAAACCATAGTTGAGAAAGACTTTATTTTTAAAGAAAGACTTTATTAAGACTGTATTTAGGTGTGGTGGGAAAGCACCCTAGGCCTCAGACACACCACACTACTAAACAGGCAATGGAATACACTCAGTAAGAACCTGGGTTGGTGTTCATATCTCACTGTTTATATCTAAAACCATAAGGTCTGGCACACATTATACCTTCTCAGTTGGTGATCACTATCAAGTTCTTGCTGTTTTGTAGCTTTTGGCTGTTTCTGTCAGCAGGTGGAGTGTGGAACTAATCGATGACTGGCGAGTGCCGTTAGCATCATACGGGAATGATTACAGTGTAGCATGTCATTTTAAGCGTGATGAAGTGCCTTCCCAATGGCACTGGGTGAGCTCTGTGTGCCCTGTGCTTCCCATTACAATCTGGCACTCGTCTGCATTCAGAGTTGATTCACACTCATAATCTAAATCAAATCTTTAATGCACTCTGACATGTAGTGTTATTCGCAAAGACGTTTTCTAACAGGCTATCAATCTCAAAACAGGGTGTGTTATGATTGTTTTTAATACTTTTTTAAAGTTAAATATTTACTTAATTATTGAATTAATGATTGATTTATTCCATAAGACCTTAAGGAATAAATCATAGCTGCATACTGTGCTGCATATTATTATGTTAACTTTAAGTGAACTGAATTTTTTTAAATAAAGTCCAGAAGGTGAGATTACACATCTGATACAGTGTTTCAAATCTACATGTGGAAAGCTCAAGAATTTAAAAAAAGCTCTGTTGTTCTCACAATGAAATCAGAGCTGTAAATATATAAGAGGTTCCTTCAAAAAAAATCTTATTCTTTAAAAGGGGTTCCTAAAAAGTATATGAATTCCTGCTCTATAGAATCATTAGCAGATAAACTAGCGCTTCCTCCACTTCTCTCAAAGGTGCCATCTATACGTATATAGATACGTGCATATTATTTTTTGAAAATGTTTTTTTTCTTTTTCTGTGTTTTAACCAACCTCCTGACCACACAAAAACTGCTTTTTGGGTCAGTGAAAAAGAAGTATTTTTTGTGTGGATGGGAAAAAACATATACTTTGCAAACGCTGTGAAATATACGCATTCCCAAGAGGTTTTGCATGTGTCATCAATGTGTTAGGACTCCATTTATCATGGCTGCTGACCAGGCTATATTTCCTTATTTGATGAAGTTTTGGATAAAACCAGAGCAAACCTTAAGCAGTAGTTTGACCTCATTGTTAATGCATGCATAGAAATGTGCCTTTGACAAAAAGCCATGTTGCTGTTTGACACAAATGATTATGACTATTACTGAGTTGATGTGTTTATGAGAAGGTTGTGTTAGATGAAGCGGTAATAACTACATTTTCAAAAATATTTGTATACTGGACATGTAGACAGGAACTTAATAATCTCTCTCTCTCTCTCTCTCTCTCTTTTTTTTTCTTTCTCACTTGCTTGGTTGGTGATGATTGGTGGTCCATTTAACAATTAATAAAAATGCATTTCCATGTAATAAAGTTATTTATGGCCAAATTCTACCAAATTGACCCAATGAAAATGCCAAACAAAATACTTTGGTCTACACATTCTTAGAGATATACAGTACACTGTGTGGCAGAAGAAGTCATTGTTTAAAGTGTCTGGGGCAGGCAAGTGATTTGGGATTACTTTAATTGGTCAGGTTGAGGCTCAGCACTGTTATGAGCCAATAAAATGAAGTCACCTGAGTACCTGGATGACCAGGGTGGAAATAAATGTTGTTGTTACATTGCATAAAGTAATGGAAACAATACCACAGCAAATGTGCACCACAATCGAAGCTAAGCATATTACAGTGTTCAGAATTTTATGGCCAAGTAGTGTACTTTATCTTTGACTACTACATCCAGGATCTTGCATATAAATGCAACGAAACAAACGTTCAGCGTCCTCTTCATTCTTCACGTCCACATTTTTATACACAGAAGGCAAGTGTGTTGTTGTTATGGAGACAGAGTCTTTATACATATAGAGACAGCTAGTAAATGCTCCTCACCTAAACCTTCACTTTGAATTATACCGTGACATCTTCACATTTATACATCCTTTTAACATTTTGTCACATCCTTTCTCAGACTAACAAAACCCTTTTTTTTCATACATTTTTGCTCAGCAGGCATTTTTAACCTTTTTCAGCCAGTGACCCATTTTTTATTTTAAATAACCAGCCTGTAAGCTGCCAGTGTCAGGGTTTGGCATTGCCTCTGTGGTCTGGTATAAAATGGGTTTAAGAGATGCTCCACCAATGAAGGATAATATCATTTTTAATATAACAAATTATTATTAAATATTCCTTAAATCAAATTTATATGGTTAGAATAACATTATAAAATCATGTGGGGTTTTACTGTAATTCCTCTGTATAACTTGTATATATTAAAGTAAAATCTAGTTTCTCCAGGACCATGGTGCAGCACATGTACATAAACAGTGTGAAAAAGTAGATCAAGTGCAAATACACAATATATATAATAAATACACTAAAAATACAGAACATTGGCTGTAAATTGTTCGGTAGTATAGCACACAAAGGGACATAGCATTAACATTGCAAAACCACTGACAGGTGAAGGGAATAACATTGATTATCTTGTTGTAATGGTAGCTATCAAGGGATAAGATATATTAGGCATCACATGAATAGTCGCTTTTCAATGTTGATGTGTTGGAAGCAGGTAAAATAGGCAACAGGAAAAAATCTAAGGGCCAAATTGTGATGGTTAGACGACTGGGTCTGTGCATCTCTAAAACAGCAAGTACTGTGGGGTGTTCCCAGTATGTAGTGGTTAACACCCACCAAAAGTGGTCCAAGGAGGGAAAACCAGTGAACCAGCAACAGGGTCATGGGTACCTAAGATTCAACTAAGGTGCAGGCTAAACCATCAGGTCTGATCAAAGTTAAAATCCACAGCAAGGTCTGAGGCAGTGGGTGTTATGTCTTTGTGCCAGATACAACAGCACACCATGTCTCGACAGGTCCGAGCTGTTTAGGTGGCTGTTTTAGCAGTGTTAATGTTATGGCTGATCGATGTATATTTGTAGCAGGAATATGTTCAAATAATGGTTAGGTACAAAGTCCCTAAAGAAGGAACGAGAAACTATGCCCGAACAGTGTTGCTAAGCATCAGGTTTCCAACTTTTTAAATACACTTTCCTCCCATTTTCTTCACTTCTAGTTTTTGTGAACAAGTCCATGTCACTTTGGGAAGTGTGCATGTGTATATGGATGTAATTCCAGTCTAGTCCCACGGCTGCTCTCAGCATAGAGGTTAAAGAAATCACACTATAGATTTACTGCCCAGCTGTTACTCTGGTCTTTCTCAGCATGTGTGAGCATACACCATTTAATATGCTAGGATTAGCTTTTTATTCTTCAGAGCCTCATTACATTGGGCCAAACTAAACAGTGGTCAGGAACTAAACTTGGGATACAGCTTGAGATCTTGACGCAGTATTAGAGCCTTTTCGATGAGGAAGTGGGGATATGTAATTATTTTTGGAGTATCTCTGGGATTATAAGCACATCTGAACCTATAGTGTCAGTCATTTTTTATAGACTGTGTGTGCACACATCTGGAACGACTACAGCCTTTTTTGCCTTCTGTAAAATGACCAGTAGAAATAACTCCAAATAATGTACAGTGTAGTATCCTGTCTGAATTGACATGCTGGACCAGATTCTATTACATCCCATGGGGAAAGAGATTTCATGCTATTTATTCAATATAAAGAAAACCCAGGACGCACTAGCTCGTTTCAATCATCTTCCATGGAAACCAAAATAAAAAAAAATTAAAAAAGTATTGGCTTAAGATACAGAACAAGGGTTTTAGAAGTTTTAATGCCTGTCTTTCAATATTTTTTTGGAAGTTACTGAGTAGCACAGGTATCGCTTGTATAAGTTATGGTCATGACCTAGTGTGCTTGCACACAGAGGAATCTGATTGCCACATTTAATTCATGCATGCAGTGAAACACACAAGCTAGTGAGCACACACTAGGGAGCAGTGAACACACTTGCTGGGAGCAGGGACTAGCCCCTATTCCACAGTGCCGGGGAGCAGTTGGGGGGTCATGTGCGTTGCTCAATGCCACTTTAGTTGTGTCTTGTCAGTACAGGGAATCAACCTGGCAAAGTATTTAATTTTAGTGCATATATCATAATTCAAGCAGAGATTGCTTAACCAATGCAGGGTGATCATAATGTCTACAGGCATTACGGATATACTCCGTAATCATATACTGTTTGCATAATGCTTTGGTACAAATAAGATGCTTTAATGAGTGTCAGAACAAAAAAAATAATCTCTTTCCAAACCATGCCTAAGGTGAGAAGGATATCTTGATATCCTTCTACTGTGAAATAATGCAAATATCTAAGCTGGAAATAAATAAATACAGTAAAAATGAACACATCCCACATGTGGGAATCTCACACAATCTCACACATTCAAATATGTCGTAGTTCAGTTCAGGTTAGGGTTGTAGCAGGTTAGCCTTAGCATTATTTTCTTCTTTAATGAAATCCAACCACATCAGCATCAAATCTGTACAAATTTATCATGAGATTGGAGATTCATGAAACCATGTGGGATCTTTGACTGGGTGCAGTATGACTGCATTTAGCTCATCTCTGTTCCAGTTTTCTGAGTTTAATTTTCTTGGAGCAAGACCCCTCATCTATATCCTTTCACTTCTCCAAAATTATTCCTGTTCCATGCCAGCGAGCAATCTGCAGTGCTCACAAGCTGACCTTTATACCTTGATGTTCATCATAAGTAACTACAATTGTCATAGTCTTTACCTCCCCTCTGGTTGATTCTTCTTTAAAGTTTATTCTTGTTACTGGTTACTTCTCTAATCATTCATATAGACAGTAATAGATAGTGCCATTGCCTTTCATTACTACTACACACAGAACAGGGGATAGTAAAAATATAGAAATCAACTTGTTTGGAGGTTCATCAAACAGACTGTCACTCTTCTGAAAGTTGAGGGACTTGGAGTCCTGACTTCAGGTATATTATGGGATTTTGGTAGGGCCAGAGAATTACATATTCTGTGGAATTTGGACCTAATGCTTCATATTGGATTTCCATCCCATGCTTGTTGTGCTTCTGATTTAAGCCAGGTCATGGACAAAAATTGAGTAAATGAATGATTGAGCTCATAACTGACTATTTTAATGAGGCTAAAAATGTGAAATTGTTTACATCCTGCCATTGGACAGCTGTTTGGCCAGTTGTCACCCTTTGGGACTGTTTCCATAAGTTCTGTGTTAGTGTGTGATCAAGTCCAGAACTGGAGTAGCAGGCAGCAAAAGCTCTGGAGGAACCATACACAACATAGCATTGTTCGAGCCAGCACATGGATAGAAAACCCAGAACACAGTCCTTTCTTAGGTCTCAGTCATCCAAAGTATGCTGCTGTGTGTGTGTTTGATTATGTGTCATGGGGGACGTACAGTAAGTCTCCATTACGTCCATTTTCTACAGCAAATTTAGACTAGTTTTCAGCATGTGTGCATGCACAGGTGTGTGCGTGTGTACCCCGCCAAACCTACATCCGTGACAAATGTGCAATGCATCCAGCACAGGCGTAATGGGAATTGAGGCCTTATGGACAGACATTTAATTTCCTAACATGCCTGTCAAAGAGTTGAAACTTACCCAATAAGTATTTTAGGGTGAAATTCAATAATGAACATTTATCCTGGTGCTTTTAAATTCTGAATTCTGACTAGTCAGAAGGTGTTGATTCATTTTCTACCACAACAACTCCAGCAATACAGTAGTGTTGGATTTAAGGCAACTCACAGGTTTGCATTATGAAGCTTGTTCTAATATGTTTTTATTTCTGTAGTAACAACATAAATGGTTTAATAATATAGTGAAGTCTGCTTAGGTGTTAATTTAACATTTCTGAAAGGCCCCACCATTGCCAAAAGTTGCTAAAGTTTCCCAACATTAGAATGTCTTCTACACAGAGGGCTTTGTGATTTCTCAATAACATGACAAACTGCTTTTTTTTTTATTTCAAGAGCGAGAAAAAAAGAGGCCGGTGCAGGAATGTAACATATGTTATAACCAGTGGCGGCTGGTGGTTGTAAAAGGTGGTGGAGAAAGGAAAGTATGCTTGGTGAGTTTGAGGTTGGAGGTGGGGGTGGGGGGTGTTAGAGAGGCCATATGCAAGCATGTAAAATCCAGGTAGAATCCAGGTGAGCTAACAACCTAAAATATACAGAAAATACAACCTCAGCAAAGTGAGCAATCAAGGATAGAAGCTTCCTAGCATTGTAATTGGCAGCTTTTTGGATAAAGTTAGCACTGTTGTGCTGTAAAAGCTGTCAAGCATTCATTTATTCATTCATTCCTTTTAATTTGAATTACAGAAAGACTGAATGTTAACCTGGTGTTAATACACTGACCTTACCATGTGGTTTGGTAATCTTGATTTTTGAACTGGTCTCTCTGCTGCTTTGACCCTAATCTTCTGACTGTAGTCCAGTGATTTGGTATTCACCAGCACTGCACCTTCCACTGAAGGTGATGTGACGTGCTAAATTTAGGGCCTTTGGTTAAACCTGCCATTAACCCCCATGTTAAACTCTGGTGCTCCCAAGCCGCTAGGCTAACAGCCCTTTATAATGGATATTAATGGGAATTTTTTACTGTTATATGTATTGTAAGGGTTGTCCCATCTTCCCAGGAACAACATCAATCATTTATTTGGGTCATTATGTCCAATGCGCTGTTTCACAAATGTTGTCCATTATATGTAACTACAAATGGATCAAAATATGTTTGCTTTGGCAAATTGCTGCTGTATAAGAGGAATACAACATTTTATGCCATACTCTTAAATACTCAAAATAATCAACTTTGGATTTGTTCTCTGTGAATCACACCACCCTATCAAAATTTTTCACATAACTCATATATTACATAAGTTGATAAGAAATAGATCACATCTTACTAGTTTTCCAATATATTCGGGACAAATGTTTTTGTAATGATATTCCGGACAGTTTTATCTTGTTCCCCATTTTAACTGTGGCTTTACCATGTTAGGCTACATGTCATTGCTGTAGAGGATCTTGCACTTATTTGTAAGTTTAAATTATTTTACCTAGTAATTAAATAATTAAAAATAGAGTGAAGTTATTGTAGGAGGAGAAATCACCTTTTTAACACCCTCTGAACACTCTAAAGTGCAGAAAACAGTGGTACAGTTGTATATTTCTGTATGTCAGTGTAACACTACTGTACATTGCTCTCACAAATAATAAATAATAAATTGGGTGTGGACTGAATTATCTGACTCATGACCCAAAATGGAGAAATCAGCTGATTTAGATGCTCATAATTAGTGCGATGGCCATGACTACTTACAGTACAAGCAAATTATGTTTACCTTAATATGCAGAAGTTTACCAAGTTGCATTTATACTATTATCACTGAGTCCCAAACCCTAAAATCCTCCCATGTATATTTCCACATAAATGCCTAATTGACTCTTACCTCTACCAAATCTCTGTTTCCTCCCTTTATGTTTTTTAAGTTGTTCCAAAAGATCTAGGAGTATTTAAACATTATCTAAGAGAGAGAGACAGAGAGAGAGAGAGAGAGAGAGAGAGAGAGAGAGAGAGAGAGAGAGAGCGAGAGAGAGAGAGAGA
>JAOVVF010000031.1:7909213-7924089 GCA_028565595.1 Duopalatinus emarginatus | reverse complement strand
TATTCAGGTTCACATTTATTTCAGCCTTCATTAATATTATTTATTACAAGTACTACAGGGGATTATTGCTAGCTTATCGCATAACATACTCATGTTCCTGCCCTTTACTTGGCTTTGAGAAATCCCGTCTGTGAGTAAAAGAGTGAGAGAACGTTTATCTCTTATCAGTAGGCAGGCAGGTCAGGGTGTAGGTCAACACTTAGCTCGACACTTCCAGATACAATGCAGAAGAATCGACCATTTTAAGAAGCAAAAATATTTAGTTGGACTAGAGGGAAATCCCTGGAGATCTTTTATCAGACATACCCACACAGGAAAGGCTTCTAATTCACATCAATTAGCAAGTAAGGCACTGCACATACAAACACACATACCACACACTTTACATAGGCTTAACACCTGATTATGAAATCTCCTATAATCTGTCCTAATAAATATACACTGTGCTGTTTTTCTAATGGCTTTGATTCCAGAGACATTTATTTGTCTTAGGTCTGTCTCTAAAATAGCTGTGGCAAAAATGTCTGCTGGACATTCACATCCTTTTAAGAACAAAGATTGCTCCTTATATGAGGTTTACACACACTTTTTCGAACATCTTTGGTATTCTGAGCTTATCCCAGGAAGCTTGGCATGAGACAGTAATACAAGTCCATTGCATGAATGAATACATACATGGTTTCTTACACAGGTGCATTTTAGCATAGCCAGTCCACCTACTGGAATGTTTCTGGGCAGTCTGAAGAAACCAGAGACCCTGGAGGAAACCCACACGGACATGGGGACAACATGGGAATGCCGCACAGTACAGACAGTAACTCAAGTTCAAGATCAATCTGGAAATCCTTGAGCTGTGACTTGTGCCACAGTGCTGCCCAGATCACATTACATACACATCGACACCCACAAACGTTGCAACTGAATTAACTGTAACCAATTTCTCCAACATAAAATTACTAAAATATCTCTTATCCGCAGCTCCACCTACATGGTTCCCACAGTTCATACACAGAAGAAACACATATCCATGAGCACTAGCTGTGACATTCACACCCTTAACACTACAGCTCTTGTTTTCAATAACCCTTTGTTAGACTACAGAAATAAAGTTACTTCAGCTGTCTGAGACATTAAATGGCTGGCTACAGAAAACTCCATTCTACTCCAGCAAATCCAATGTTACGGTACAGAAGTGTGAAGTACTTTATTGTCTTCCATTTTTCACTCTGACAAGGAAATTGCCTCAAATATCAGTGGTTTCACAGAAAATCCTGTTCTTGAAATGAGTTAACTCGATCCCTTTGGCGCCCAAGGACTTGCATAGTGGACTGACTGAGCTGAAATGGCTTGTAATGATATGACTTTTGAGATACAACTGGAAAAATGTAAATCAGCTAGGGTGTGTTATCAGCCAAGTGGAGTAATGAGCCAGAGGGAATCTCACTGTGCAACATAACACTACATTCCCACCATAAGTAATCAATTTGGATTTAATGCTCAAATCTGCAAATCTGATTATTTTGTCTGGGTGATTAGTATCTATCAGATCTCACTCCTGAACTGACTCACACATGCAAAATGAACAACACAGCCAGCTGTGAATTTGCACGCAAGGCCTATGAGGTGAAGCAAATTTCAAAATTATGGTGAGAAAAAAATATTTTAATGTGAGACCAAAGCCTGGACTGGGAGTGTGGATGTTAACAAATGACAGTTTAAGATTAAATGTACACTATAAACCAATCACGCTAAACAGTAATACCACAAACCCACTGACAGGTCAACTGACATTGGACAGTAACATTGATTATCTTGTTTCAGTGGCAATGGGTGGGATATTTTAGGTTGTAAGTGAACAGTCAGTTCTCAAAGCTGATGTGTTAGAAGCAGGAAAAATGGGCAAGTGTAAGGGATGAATTGTGATGGCTAGATGACTGGGTGAGAGCATCAACAAAATGGCAGGGTTTTTTGGTGTGTTCTCAATATGCAGTGGTAGTACCTATCAAAAATTGTCCAAGGAAGGGCAACAGGGTCATTGGTGCAGATGGCTCACTGACGGCTAGTCTGTCTCGTCTGATCCCATACACTGAAAGCTCTGTCGCTAATATTTTGGTGCAAGATGCCACAGAACAGCTTCAGAGGTTTTGCAGAGTCCATGTCTCAAAATGTCAGATGTCATGTTTTGACAGCTGTTTAGGCAGGTGGTTTTAATGCTATGGCTGATCAGTCAATGTGAACACATGACCATTGCACCCATATGCTATTTTCCCCATACTGTTCCTCCATAGTTGGAAGATTAGAATTGTATAGGGATCCATGCATGCTGTAGAGTTTGTGGAGGAACCCAGATTACCTGCACTAACTTAACATCATTAAACTCCTCTGGGATCAACTGGGCCATACTAAGGCTCCTGTGGCTTAGGGAACATGAATCCTCACACCCACTTTCCAAAGTCAAGTGGTAAATCTTCCTAGAAGAGTGGAGGTTATTGTAACAACACATGGAGAAACTACATCTAGACTGAGATGTTCCAAAAGCACAAGTGTGTTGGGTAGGTGTCTACAAACTTCTGACCATGTAGTGTATTTCATTTGATTAATCTGTCATGAAAAAAAACACATTTCGTCATATTTCGTCAGCAGTGCAAATGCATGCCACATGTTTATAATACTTTGCAAAGCACATTTAAGTTAAAGTATAATAGCGTGTTATATGCTGCTATGTGCCATATTGCTGGTTTGTCTGTGGAAAGAAATATCCTCCCTAAATGCTTTCTAGACTACAGATGCTGGAACAGGTATGGAATATATAGAGCACAACAGAAACTATACAAGGTTTTCCCACTTCCAGGTGATCAACATGTAAGTTGATGAAAATAGACCTTTCATATTTTTGGCCTTGAATGACTCCAGAGTAAAGTGACTACTACACACAGGTCATGGAATAGCAGTATGTAAAAATATGTAATAGTATGTAAAAATGAAGTGGTGCTACCTCAGGGAACTTGGTAATTCCCACACCTGAGGTGCCCTTTAGCAAGGTACCTAACCCAACTGGTCCCCGGGCACTGTGGTTTGGGGATGCCCCCCACTCCGGGCAAGTGTGTTCAGTGCCCGTTAGTGTTCACTAGTATGTCCGTTTCACTGCACAGATGGGTCAAATGCAGGGTTCATCTGCACAGTAAACAAATAGTTCACTTTCACTTTTTCACCTGTACAAGTTGTAAGGTGTTATCTTGTAGTGACACTGGCCAGTGTGCTAATGGCAAGGTAATGTGAATTTCAATGTTTGAACAGGGCATAATATTGGTTGCCAGATGAATGGGACATTCCATTACCAACATTTTGCCTGGTGTCATGTGTGTACCAGGAATACATCACAGAAGGCAGTACCACCCACAATGGACAATGCACATGGGCTTGTAATGTAGTTAACTGGACCCTAGAGGACAGGGAAAATGAGTCATGGTACCAACTGTTTCAGGCTGATAGTACGGTTAGGGTTAGGGTTAGTTCGTCTTTGATGAAGTCATGGACCCCAGTTGTCAACAAAGCACTGTGCAGGCTGGCAGTGGTTTCATACTGGTGTCAGGTGTGTTCTCATAATATGTGTTGGGTCCACTGGTCTGCCTAAATAAGTTATTGATACTTTTAACTGCTTGGTGACCATCTGCAGCTCTTCATGGACTTTATGGACTATATTCCAGCAGGATAATGCATCATAAATTTGGACCAAGTTGTCAGATGAATGGTGTGGCCTGCAAGTTCACCCAACATGAGTCTAATCGAGCATTTCCAGGATGTAGTGGACTGTCCCATTCACACCCAAGACCCTGGCTCTACAAATACCACTGAGCTGTGGGTGGCTATCCAGACCATCCTTTCAAACATCTTCCATCGACTTGTGGAATCAATAATACGCCTGGTTGCTTCCCTTTGCCAGACTAGAGGGGGTCCCACATGAGACTAGTTCCTGTCCTCTGACTTTTGGCATGTCAGTGTAAATCAGTTAATTCGTTAACTGCGATCATAGAGCTGTTGATCATAGAGCCACTGTGCTTTTCTCAGTGAACAGTGGACTACATTTAATCTGGTGACACAGGTTTTTTTTTCTTTTTTTCAAATAAGCATCATGTAAAATGATTGCAAAGTTTTCTTTGAAATGAAGAAAGAAAGTAAGAAAGAAGACCCTGTAACAAGCCACACTTAAATCTAAATTGCCTGTGCAAATTCTACCCTAGGCTATTTAATTTAAATACTATGAGGAGAGTGCTGTTAATTAGACTTAAACCCTACCCTGTGGTGCTTTTATACTTGTAATGACTTTTTTTCTTACTGTTTTTTTTTTTCTGGATGACTTAAAAAAGTGCACGCACGTTTAAAATGCACATGATGCGTAATTTACAAGGCACACAAGACCAGACACGGATCAGGAGTGGAGGGCAAAGTGCTCAGGGATTATGGTTTGCGGTTTGTACGAAACGGTTGTGCCAAACCGCAAGAAAAAAGAAAAAAAAAAAGAAGAAAGAAAAACGCATATAAAAAAGAGGCATAATTTAATTATGATGTGTGCGTTTCATGAAGTAAGGGTAAAAGGCAAGTATCAAATTATAGCCTAAGTAAATTTTAGCCTGATGTGTGCGTGTGTGTGCGTGCGTGCGTGTTTGTGTTATATTTATATCATAAACTAATTTAGGCTCTCTGTATATTATATTATTTTATTATATTATATTATATTATTATATATTATATAAAAACAGTTCTAATCTAGTTCATTCAAAGACCTTCCAGACCTTCCATGGATTAATAGCCTACGTGAGAACATGTAGATTAATAAATACTTCTACTACTGCTAATAATAATAATAATAATAATAATAATAATAATAAGAAGAAGAAGAAGAAGAAGAAGAAGAAGATTTTTTTGTATTGTAGTGTTATGCGATTCATTTGTATTTTACAGTACAGTGTAGTATATTAAAGACAGAACCCTTATTTACGATGCTAAATGATTTCACTCCATCTTCATTAAATTATACAGAACTAGTCCTAGACTAAAAGTTATTAAATAAGATTTTATTTTACCTTTATATGAGAGACGAAGTCGTGGGACGTTTAGTTTGCTTGCTAAAGCCGCAGTCAGAGCGACAGTCGTTAAAAAGCAACACGTTGATAAAGCTGATAGATCCATTATTCTGCGCTTAAAGGCGGCGGTGGCTCCGGTACAGAGCGCGCGAGCAGACGGCTCCTGTTACAGCGCGAGACTTTTCTCTCTCCTCGAGATGCGCTGCGCTCTTTCCGACAGTCCTCTGGATCACCCAGCCCTCACAGCGGCGCACGGCAGCGCAGGAGCTACACAGTGAAAAAGAAAGTAGAAGGAGACGAGGGGGAAACACACGTCCTATATGGCACACTACTGTATTAGAAAGGCACAAAAGCACGCCACCTAGTGTACTAATTTAATAGACAATTTAGAACACTACGATGCGGTTTGGGACCGAGACAAAGACCTGGATACGCGCGCGCTCTTTGCGCAAGATGAGTGCAACCGCACAGAGTTTCATCAGCATCCATTATTCTGTCTACTTCATTTATTTATTTATAAATTAGTTTACATCTCTCTCTCTCTCTCTCTCTCTCTCTCTCTCTCTCTCTCTATCACACACACACACACACTGTGTCAAGACTTTTCATAGACATAATGATATTTATGCGTATACCTAATTAATGCCTAACCCTAACCCTAACCCTAGCCTTACCTCTAACCTTAACTTTAACCCTAACCCTTTTGTCTCTTTCAGTTTTTGGAATAAAAATGTTTAGAAAAATTTGGACACGTCTTTTGTCCTAACATGTCACCAAGAGTGTAAATTTGTTAACACATTGTATGTGGCAAGTGTCCTGATATTTCACATAAACCCATACACACACACACACACACACACACACACACACACACACACTTTTGTCCTACTATCCTATTTTTTTAAAGGAAACCTTGTCTCTTTTAGTTTCTTCTGATGTTCCTCTCCTTGTGGGAAAAGTTTGTGCCTACCTAGTTATAAAAACATCCTAACGCAGATTTAATATCTTAGAAACTAAAATCCAAGATTAGATTTGATGTGATGTAGGAGTCTTTTTTTTTTTTTTTGCATTTTGCACAAGAAGAAGGTCCCCCACCACACTTTAATTAAGTCAACGAGGAGTGAGCTGTTTCTCAGCAGGTCCGTGCAGGGTCTCGGTCAAGCGCTTAGCAGCACTCGGAGGAAACAAGAGTCTTTTGAGATCTCCATATTTGTCAGTGAGTTGGAGCGCGATGGGAGCCTCTTCAGCACAAAGCCCTGTCAAAGAGGAGCTGCTGTTCCTGCTGCATGACATCAGCATTCCTCCTCCCGTGCACTGCAGTCATAGCGACAGCTAATTGGAAATGACCATGGACAGAGGAGAATGCAGGAACTTTATTCTGCATCCTTATAAATAACCTTGAGTAGCCTTGAAGCAAGCTGTCCAGAGCTATATGTCTGTGAGCAATTACGTGGCTGTTAACATTCAACAGACAAGATCTTTTAAGAAACATGGTTACAGTTCTCAATTTTAATTATGCTGAAGTAAGGGGAGTGAGATAAGTGACCTTTGGGAAATTTTGGAGTCAGGAGCAGAAATTATTTCAGAGAGGGAGGAAGGGATGAGGTGAGGGAATGTTGGCAGATTAGATTAAATGTTTCCAGCCCAATAGCAATGTAAAACCCACCCAGTTTCCTAGAAGCCAGTGTAATTTTCCCAAATGAATGAAGCTTAAACAATTTGTTAAACTATAATACTCAGGGATAATCAATCAGACAAATTATACACACTAGACCAAAGAATTGTGTTCAGCTTAGGGCAAGACCCAAACTGGGCTGAAAACCACCCAATACGACATTACAGCCTAAGGCATAAGACGTAATTAGGAATCAGGATGTATGTGTGTGTGTGTCCAGACAAACTTGCTACCCACCTGCTGGCATGCACATTGGCAATGCAAACTTAGTGTCCCAGAGCCCCTTTGGGGTTTGGCTTTTGACCTTATAATAAAGGTGGGGTTTAGGCTAAGAGACTTCTGGTTGCTCTTTGACCCCTGAAATGACCGGAGTGCACACACACACAGACACACAGAGACAGAGAGAGAGAGAGAGAGAGAGAGAGAGAGAGAGAGAGAAATACATTGTATTAACTTGGGCAAGCCATGACACATTGTATGCATTGTTTCCTTTTCTTTCTACCTTTAACTGCTTTGCACTATATTCCAGCAAGAAGCAAAACATATGTTCACTGAAGAAGGTCATTCACTATAGTGTATGCTTTCACTTTATCTGAAGTCGATGAGTCGATCTGTGATTAGTTGTTATTTCACCGTTTTATTTGTTAAAAACTGTTAGCAGTTTTTTCCTCACTTTTTATGAAAAGTCATGACCATTTTCAGCAGTTTGTGTGATCTACTAAAGCATCTGCAATCTAATAAATAAATAAATAAATAAATAAATAAATAAATAAATAAATAAAAATGTATTAATAATTATATAATTTATACATTTTTATTTATTGCTATTTATATTATTATTAATAATAATAATAATAATAATAATAATAGTAGTAGTAGTAGTAGTAGTAGTAGTAAATTGTCTAGTGTTATGCCTGAAATCACATACACCTTATATCACATGTAAGGACACTTCAGTCATGCTGGCGATTAAGCCTGCAACCTTCCGGTCACAACCTCCTCAAATCATCAGTGTGAGCTACATTAAAAATAAATTGCGACTTTTTAATTTAGAAAAGCCTTGCTGAACAAATATTAATTATTTAAAATAAGCTAAATCAATAAGCAGACTTCACTGTTAGTATGAGTGGTTGGCTAGTGTTGTCATGAACAGTTGTTAAACATGAACAGCTACCTTGCATACTATATCTAGGTTCCCTAGCCTACTCTATAAAAGTAAATATTACATAAGATGAGTTACATCAATAAGCAAT
Source organism: Duopalatinus emarginatus (assembly GCA_028565595.1). NCBI lineage: Eukaryota > Metazoa > Chordata > Actinopteri > Siluriformes > Pimelodidae > Duopalatinus > Duopalatinus emarginatus. The sequence continues at coordinate 7,916,077 of JAOVVF010000031.1, read as the reverse complement.
TACAGCGGTAGCTAAACAGTTTTCAGCAAGCTAGATTAACACTGTAACATGGATAGGGTTCTTAATAGGGTCCTTTTGTAAGAATAACATAGGACATAGTGGTGGGATTCATTGAATATGAGTACATCTGGAAACAGCAATGCTGAAAAGTTCACATTTCATTTGCTTTATGTGTTTTAGGTTTCTTTTAATATATTTAGAATAAGCTGATTTGACAGGTGATATGTTGGAAAAAGTATTTTTTTTTTTTTTATCAGTGATTAGCCATAATAATGTGGTTTAAAGCCCCAATGCTTTCAGTGTAGGCACTGGTATTTCAGCCATGATTGTGCCAAAAATAACACCGTTTTTTCCCAGGGATCAAACCGCACGAGCCGTCTCAAAGTCAGTAAGGACAGTTAGACTTGATGAATAATAATAAAAAATGGGCAGAAATCAGAAGTAATGAATTCCCTGATATTATTTTAGCATGTTGAACTCATTTAGTATATCCCTATATGTCCCTCAAATGTTAACACAAAAACATAGTTTTTAACACTGCAAAACAGTTTGTCATTCTGTGTCTTTCTTACTGGCTTTGTTCTTGTTTTGTGCTTCAAAAACCTTTCGGTCCAAATTTTGTTGCTGAGACTCAGGGGAGTTCGGTCCTTTGAACCCACACTCACCTACCCCCACACACCCATATCTTGAGGTAAGAAGAGGAGGCCCAGCTTTCAGCTATGCTGCTCTACTGGTCTAAGTGTAGCTTATTGTCATGCTATAATGTGTAAATGGCAGCATATGTTTAGCCTATTGTGGTAATGTAATGTGTTAATGGCCTGTGTATATGTGATAACGTGACAACTACTCACATATCTTTTTTATTATTTTTCACAAACGTGGAAAACATTACACCTCCACCCAAAAAAACCATGCCGTCTGTCCAGTCTACAACCACTGTTCTGTACGACATAAACACATGATGCTACTTTATCTCCACTGTAAATGTACACTTTAGCTATGCATAGGTCATGTGTAAAAACCATGCTTGAAATATTATCAAATATTTGTAGCGGCTGCTGGAATGTATACTGCTATGGAAATCTTTGTTACTGCTCACAGCGCAACTACTCACATTTCATTAATTGTTTTTCAGTGTACAGCTACCATCATGGAAAACTGAAGTACATGAGAATGTCTGTCCATCACCACTATGCTTTCTTCCTGCAAGGGAGCCTTGTGTGCAGCTGAGAAAATGAGACCACTACACACCTCTGTTCCTCTTCAAGCTGCTCTTCCCAGAGGATGCTGTGGAAGTCCCAAACAAGCAAGCTGCCAAGAACATAGCAAGAGGTATAAAATACAGATGGACATTGGCATTACTGAATTGTACAGTACATTGGACTCATAATCTACATGGCCATTTTCAGGGTGAAACACATCTCTGACTTCTGGTGAAAAAGCAAAATCTTTTCCATCCCTTTTCCATCACAAGTGATGTCAAGGGACAGGTACTGGACAATATCCTGGAACATACACATGAGTGATCCAGATGAGGACAAACTGAACGATGCCAAGAGGGAAACATCAGAGCATTACAGACTGTTCCGTTGCAAACCTCTGATTAACACAGTTCAGAACACCTGTAAGTCATTCTACCATCCACACAGGAGTCCTTCTATGGATGAATGCATGGTGCCTTGCTGAGGACACACCGCCATGACACAGTACATGAAGGACAAACCTACAAAGTAGGGTTTCAAGTTGTTTGTTCTTACAGACTGCAGCAATGGTTACACCATGGGATTCTCTGTGCACACTTGAAAGAACAACTTCCCCACAGGCCAGGGACTCTCTTATGACTGTTATGTCCTTGATTGACAACAGTTTTTTGGGGTCTGGGTACCATGTGTTCATAGATAATTTCTATACAAGCCCAAAGCTATTGGTGCTTATGAAACATACCAGTCCAGGAAAGACTGCCCACCTACTACTGTCACTGCCCTAACAAAGAAGTCACCAAGAAGAACTTCCAGTTGGATAGGGGGTGGTCCTCTGCTCTTTGTGAAATGGATGGGCACACGAGAGGTTTCAATATGCTCCACTATTCACACAGCTTTTAAATTGGATGCAGTACAATGGAGAGTAAAATCCAAACTGGGAGTCTGGACCACAGAGTCCTTGCCATGCCGAAATTTTTATAGGAGGCATGGATTTGTCAGACCAGATGATCCAGTATTACACAACTCAACAGCACAAAACATTAAAGTGGTACAGGAAACTGTTTCCTCACTTCTTGGACATTTCTGCTGCCAATGCCTACATTTTCCACAAAGGTCTGGTGCAACAGGACAGCCTAACCCACAATGCTTTTATGGAGGAGCTTGTTGAACAGCTGTGTGACATGGAAGATAAGCCCCCTGCAAAAACAGCCAGTGGTCTTCATTTGCTGGTTCCTGGGAGTGATGTCACTGACCAAAGCATGAAGGCTTCTACTGGCTGCAAAATCTGTGAATATTGCAGGAAGCACAGGGAAAGGCAAACCAAATCCCCATGGAAGTGCGAAGAGTGTGATGTCTATCTTTGCGCATGCAACCAGACAGAAACTGTTTTAGAGATTGGCATCTTTTGCAGAATCTCAGGTCTCACTGCACAATTCAAGACATGTTAATATGTTTACTTTAATAGAAACACACACAATCATGTGGCAGTAGCACAATGCATAAAAGATATAAAGCTCACGAACTTCAGTTAAAGTTCACCTCAAATATCAGAATAGGGAAAATTGTGTAAGCTCTGTGACTTTGTTGACTTTACCAATGGCATGAGTATTTAAGTAACTGAAAGAAGTATAAAGGTACTCAAGCTCCCACCTGTCTTGAAAACCTCTATGTTCACGGTCCACTTTTATTTTGGTCATTTTTGTAAAAAGCTTTCAGCTTTAATTCATTCAAGGAATTTAACTCTGCTGTCCAGTGAACAAAAGCGACCATAAATCTGAAAACACACACACAGATGTTCAAACATTTTTAAACGCCCATGCGCTGCAGAGTCCACAGCTTTCACAAAGGTCTGACAGAGCAGAAAATTTATATTAGACACACAGAGCGTGACAGAGAAAAGGGACTGCTGTGCTGTGCATGCAGTCATGGATCTGTGCCTGGCTCTATGTTGAAAGAATTTACAAAAGTTGTCTCTATTTGTCTCACTTGCTTTACTTTACTTTACTTTCAGAACATTTTTCTATAAGATGATAGTTCCGGTTTAGTTGTTGATTAATTGCCCCATATGTTGACGCAGACAAGAAATTTGGTTCCAGTCATTGGTGTCTCTGTAGAATGCAGCTAACATACAGTCAGCATAGATATCATTTACAGAAAATACACAATATACAGACAATGACCAGTTTTTATACAAAATGAATAACATGAATGAGGTACAAGTGTGTGTGGTAGTGCAAACAACAGTAATGTGAAACTTGTCTGGCAATGTTATGATGTACTACTAAGATATGATACAGTATCATAGATGTGATCCGGTAAAACAATATAACTCTCTCATAGGCTAAAAATGCACAATGTAAAAATAATAAGATCCATTCCGGAATCTATCGGTCTGTCTTAAAACCTAGTGAACTCCCAACCTGCCGACTAACTGTCTAGGTGGCTGCTTAAGTAGAGGAGATTCTAACTGACACTGGAGTTTAAAAGGCAGATTATGTAGAAAGTGACTAGTTTCTTACTTCTTATCTCACCTTCTTACTCTCTTCCCTACTCCAAAAACTGTTACATTGTTACTGACAAATTAATTACATGACAGCAAGACAGAGCATGACCTGGCTCTCACCATAAACGGCTGTACTGTATACTGTTGGTAATCGTGGTGGTGTTCATATCAGCATATCAGCTTGGTTAGTTAACAGTCGTTCAAATGTGATTTCAAGAAATAAAGTCAAGTTGTGTGTTTTGTACCTTTACCACCACTCAAGACAGTGCAGTTTCTGGGTGGGTGTGTGATGATGCTCTAAAGTTGGACCTTTCACAAAGTGATAATTATGAGTTCAGCTAAGATGTGGATTCTTCTCACAAATCACAGACATATAATTGCTGTAATTGTGTCAAGATGTGAGCACATTAGAAATGACTATATTTGCTGACATCGTTGTCATAGCAATGAAATAGCACTTGATTCCTGATGCCGCCAGAAGTGTATTAGTAAGGTGTTGTCACATCAAGACAGAACAGCTTCAACGAGCCTTGGCATAGCTAAGGAGAAATACTATTCTTCCAAAATATATTCCCTCACTGGTTGTTTTGATGATAGTGGTAGTGGAGAAAGTTTCTAACGTATTATTTCAACATACATCATAGGTGTTCTGTTGGGTGAGTTATAGTTAGTATGAAAAGCATTAGCAAATGATTTTCATCCTTTTGATCCCCATCAAAACGTTCAGTGCATGGACGGATGGACGGGATCATTCTGGAAAAGACCAGGCCTATCAGGATATATTAAAGGATAAAGGTGATTAATTAGTATTGATCTGCAGCTCTGTCTATAGCTGGCATTACATTGTTTGTTGCTGGCTGTTGCACAAAATAAACACTTCTTTAAAGAATTTTCTGATTACTTGAGGTGTCATAATTTTTGTTTAAAATAAAAATTGCACTTAAGATCTAAGATCTTCAAAATTCTACCAGTCCATTGCAGGGCAAACACACAGACAGACACATTCACCCACCCACACACTGTATCTCCAGTTTGCCTTACGGGATGTCTTTCGACTGTGGGAGGGAACTGGAGCTCCAAGTGAAAACCAACACAGACACAAAGAGAACATGCAAACTCTACACAGCAAGGATCTTCTCTCTGTAACAGCAACAGCGTGTCACTGTATTTCTAATCTTAATATACTTAAAATAGTTAATTACATATATAAGGGATACCATGGCAGACATAATCATCTAGAGTAACTTATAAATTAGCATTCAGTATTAAAAAACATACTTTCATGCTAAGATTATTAGCTTTCTATCCACAGCTGGATGAGCTGTGTTCATAACACACTAAAACACACTTGAAATACATGAGACATATAATCAATAATCCATACACCACTACTCAGTACTCACTGCTCACTCTCTTTCTCTGCCTGCTTCTTACGATTGTCTTAAAGATCTAATTTCCAGTTAAGAATTCAGTAATCAGGACATACAAACAATGTAACCTCTCAATCAAAACTGCATGCACAAAAGAGCATGATATTACGCAGTGATTGGCTAAGTAAGCTGAAACTGCGACTCCAGTTCAATCATAGTGGCACCCTTATTGACCATGACTCCTAACCTCTGACCCTTAGAACATAGAGCGCCTTTATTTATTTAGGCCTATGACCCGAGACACATTAATCATCATTGCCATACCTGTGTGCATGTTTATGCTGCTTTGTCTCTCTGTGTATTTAGTAAGTGTTTGCAAATACGAAAGTGTGTTTAAGCATCTGTAGGCTGAATGCATGCATCTTGTTGACAGAAGTGTGACAGGTTGCCATATTTCAGCTTAGGTGAAGCAGGAGGTTTTTGGGTGGTCTTGTTTCTGTAAATTCAGTAGTAAAAGTACCCATATGTGTATTTGTGAGCAATGCGATAATAAGTGGGAGATTCCAACTTTCTTGCAGCTGCTGTCCAGATCCATTCCAGCTGGACACACAATTCTGGCCATCTCAACACACATACACTCACAAATTATTTAAACATGATCTCATTTTACTGTTCTACCAATAATACATCAGAGAACTATATCAACTTGGTGACAGGGCTCCTTACTTACCCCCTGTTGGCTCTGAAAAAACCTACATAGTTTATCCTGACCTTAAATGAGCAGAATAAACAGAAATGTACACCCTAGTCAGAGGAGCAAGGACCCATGATTAGCCACACACAGTGTACACTGATCTGCATCCAGTGCTATAAACACTTATAACTCCTCCAAGTGCCCCAGCTGAAGCCACCTGTCTGACTTACAGCCTGTAAATGACATGACACAGAAAACAAGGAGCATCTTATCAAATTAATATCTGAAATTCTGACATTCCTTCCTGTTCAGAAACCATATTATCCTGGATAGGGTCTCAGTGGATCCAGAGCCTATCCCAGGAACATTGGGTATGTGTCACAGTTGCACCAAACAACACTCAGGGCTATGTTACCCATCAGCCACTGCACCTCATATGACCATGCACGCCAATCACCTTCACCTTGTTTTACTGTCATTCCTATATAGCAAATGAGACATGGTCAAGATCTGGCCCACACTTAATATTAATACTTGGCCTACATACTGCAGTGAAATGATACTGAGGATGTCTTCTGGATTCAGGTACACAGCCAAAAGGCAGGCTAAGGTGGGCTAGTTTTGGCCCAAGATGTAAACCATTTCAAGTGGTGAGCTCCATGTTGGCCACAAGTCAGCATTCCATGACAAACTTTAAATGTACTTGCTAAAGTTGGGCCACTTTTGGGCCACAAAACACTTGCCGTTGCCATAATTGCCCCATACGTCCCTTAACCAGAATTATCTGCTATCTGGGTTACCTCTTGTACCCTTGTATTACCTCTTGTATATAAGTCACATTTTGCACAACATTGTCTTTTTTTATTCTTTTATCTAGTTCCTGTGCTTTGCATTTGTTTTCATGTCTTCTTTTCTTTTTCATGTCTAACTTTATCTACACATGCATTTGCTTTTGCCTCATCTTGACAGAGTGAAAAAGGAATACATTCACCTACCTGAATGTATTGTGATCTTCAGTACCCCAAACCTTAACCACTGAGCTAACACTGCCCAAGTGGAGTTGCTGTTTCTTGACTCGAATCTGGAACTGTGTTG
>JAOVVF010000031.1:7898404-7909167 GCA_028565595.1 Duopalatinus emarginatus | reverse complement strand
TGTGTGTCTGTCTGTTTGTCTATCTATAAATCTAATTATACACTCATACCAGTGTGTGTGTGTGTGTGTGTGTGTGTATATAAGAAAAGAGCCAGTGATACAGTGGATAAAAAGAGACCTGTGATATTTTGTGACCTGGACACAGTGTTTAAATTCTGGAAGGCTGAAACGTGATTGACTGAAATGTGATCGGCTTGCTACACTCTGCACTCGACACAATACCATGACGCAGTCACATTTTGGTAAATGTTGAGTAAACATGGCTGTCAGTTTAACAGATTATTCCTGTAAAACTAAGCAATTCTTGGCCATGTGCATTGATAAAACATACCAGACACTCGACTGAATCCAATCATTTTCCTGGCAATTACAACAACTAACTGGAACTAGATTGCTAATGCTAACAGATTTTAGATTTTAGAGAGTCACACTCACCAAACAGCTTAAAACAAACAAACAAAAAATACCCAGAAGTACCTAATAAAATACAGATTAGTGGTGAGTTTATAATGGTATGGGGTTCATTTAGCTGGAATTCAATGGGACCCCTGGTATATCTACAACTGTCTGTTAAAGGTGAATGCTATATGTGTTATACCTGTCATATCCAGAAGTCATTTTGATGGGTTTGGCTTCTTCCAACAGGACAATGTGCAAAGTTTGACAAAGTTTGGGTTTTTTCTATTCCTACCATTTTTGTTTGTTCAGTTTATGTGTATGTTGTGATGTGTGTGTAGGCTTTGTAGTAATATAAAGCTCAAAAATCCCCTGGGTATTAGTAACAGTTCAGCTTTAAAAATGGTGGAAATGCATTACAGTTTTTTCAAAAGGTTTACTGAGAAACATCCCTGAGGAAAACCTGAGGATCTCAGGTTTTCCACTGTTCCTCCAAACCAGATCCCTACCATCTGAGTGTATGCTAATGCTTGTTCCCTACAATAGTGTCTACTGGGAGAACCTGAGATATTTTCCAGCTACAGGAAAGCTAAACATTACATGGAATAAGCACTATCAAGGGTGCTGTCATACTACATCCTGTTATGCAGCCCTGATATTCAACATTAAACATTGATGCTGAATATGATACACAATATGAAAGTTAGAGCTCATGTAGAATATTACAGAAATGTAATGTGCAAAACATACACACATTTGCTCATGACTTCTTGTTATGGGAAATACTGGCGTACTTTAACGAAGAAAAAAGCTGCTTGGCACTTTTCCCTCTACTAAGTGTTTTGCATTTCATTTTTTCCATCCGGTTCTGTTCTCTGGTAGAAGATATAAACAAAGTCTGCCTATTGTAGATATTTCCCTCTTTGTTATACTTGCATATACATACTGTTATATTTAAAGGGGATGCTTCTTGTAATCTCATAATTGCATTTTTATTTTAATTTATTTTTAAAATGCTTTCTTGTTCTATACTGCTAATAAGTTGTGCTATTTATCATTTCAGCCATCAAGGATGTCTATTTTCCTTTCACAAATCATTCCTTTACACAACACAGAAAATATTGTGTGATTTTTGACCTTGTCCGTGTACCTCTGTGTTCACACATCACTGTGCATGCTTGTGTGTCTGTGTAAGCTCAAGACCCCAAACTTTGAAGTTTCGCCCTCCTTTCAATCACCTATCATTGGTTTCCTCCTCCATCCTTGTCCTTTGCTCTGAGCGTACACCTAACAGAGTCCAGAAACTCCTCCACCTCCAGAACCCAAAATCAACATATGAAAGGATTAAAATTTCATTTTTTATTCTCCTGCTCCTTTTTTCTTTTCATCCAGTATCACTTTCCCTTAATCCGCACTTCCATTTCAGTGACTAGGATACTGTGTATAACGGCTCATTCTCTGTAAGGTTAATATAAGATAATTTAGTATATGTTGTGTGTGTCACTGCTCTTTTTGACTCTGGATAGGCTAACAAATACAACAACTTAATCATAAATCCAATACATTTGATAATGAACAGCTGTGATTTTCACAATTTGTATATTTTAACCACAAATGTAATTAAAGATCACAGATCCTGTATCTAGGCTTCAGGGACCCACTGAGATCCATGACCTAAAAGTGTGTATATACCACCCAAATTATGCTTGGAAAAGAAACGAACAAGAAAATGTGATTTTTTTAGAGACAGAACTGATGCTTGTTCAGGTAACATGTGAACCTTTTTTGAAATGACCCATTCTACATTCCATCAGTTTAAAGCCAGAGTGATTCTGAATCAGATGCAGGAATGTTCTAATGAATAGTGTAAAATATTTACAACTATGAACAGTTTTACAAGTACTGAGAACAGCACTGAACTCAGAATATATTTAATGATACAAAGTCAAATTCTTCAGTGACTACACACACATTTGTAGATAATATTTATATTTGAAAAAAAGTACTGTTATTTTTTATTCACTTATTTATTTTAACTCTGTATTAGTGTGTATCAGTACTAAGTTTGATTTATTAATATTGGCTCCTATTCATTTTGATGCAACTGACTGCAAAAAGTTACTACATTACGTCAACAAAATGGCATCATCTCAAAATGATGTCTGATGTCACCACTTCTTGGGTCCAGAGCAGCAGAATTTAGGGTTGGAACTGATTCTGTTGCCAAGAACCATTTTTTTTACAGCAAATAAACATGCAATGATTCAGGATTAGGAGCCGAGTCAAGATGTACGATCTCTTCCTCAGTTTTTCTGTGAATAGTACAGTGTTCTGTGTAGGATCTTTAAATGTTCTGTCTTCACCAAACCTGTATTAATGTGACTGGTTTGTTGCCACATTATGTTCACCTGTTCTGTGTGTACTGTATATACATATGAGCTTGTATATATAAGCTTATGTGTGGATATGTGGTCAATGCCTTTGTGCCAGATACCACAGCACACATTTAGGTGTTGTGCAGTCAGTGCCTCAATGGGACAAAGCTGTTTTGGCAACTATTTAGGTAGGCTCCGTTTAGGTAGTGTACATAATCACATTTAAATCAATAAATTAAATGCATCACCTTTCTAAATGCACAAATGGAAAATCCGTTCTTGATCTGCATCTAACATATATCCAATGCTAAGACAAGATCTTTGAACAACATATGATTTCCTGAATTTCTATACACATTATGGCTGTCTGAAAGAAATTTACTGTAAAAACATTTTCACAATATTTATGTATCCAAAGACCATATAAGCATATTCATAGCAGAGCAGTGGTACAGCCCATAATGTCAGTGTCTTACAGCTCCAGGGTCCATGGTTATCTATTTCCTTTCTCAGCTGGATTCTGCATGTTCACTTGTGTGAATTCTACCCATGTGGTAGGTCTGATTTCTAGTCTGAGGTATAAATCCTAAAATCGAGTCCAGATCCAAAACAACCCTAACCGGAATAAAGTAGCTACTGAAGATATTTGTCCTAATCATACACGTAGACTTTCTCAAGCATAGCAGCATGTTTTCATAGATATTAAATGGATCATAAACTCATATTTACAGTTTACTCACATTACACAAACACATAAAAGGGTAGCACATAAACTTTACACACAGAGCAAATATAAAGCAAGCACACCTAATTCTTTACTTTAATATATTTTGCCTACAAAAAAAGACATTTTTTTGTCTCTTTCTAATATTGTGCTACATTAATTTTTTGTGACTTCTGTAGACATTATAACAGCATAGACACCCCACATGTGTATAACCTCACAGTGAGCATAGTTTATAGTAGTAGCACACATACTGAGCCATCCTGACATTTACTGCGGTGTTAAAGGCCAGGGTATGGTATGAGTATGGTTTTATGCAAGAAGTATGCTGTGTATCTCTATGTGTGTGTCCAGTTTTCCAGAGAATGGTATGTTTTAGCAGACCTACAGGACATTAACACTATAAGTGAGATGTATTATGTGGGTATGGAAATTCTGTAAAGACTGAACAATATCCCTCTGTAGAAATGTGTGATAATTCACAGATTTTAGACAGTCACACGGTTAAAGGGGTCAGTCCTTAACATTAGACAGTAGCTCTTTGTTTTGCTGAGCTCTCTCACTTGTTCAATCATTGGGTGTCTTTGTGTGTGTGGTTTTAATTCAAAAGAGTTGACGCAAACATTATCCAGACATTAAATAGCTTGAAATATAATTCACAAGCTTTTCGTCACACCTATTGGCTGCCAGGTGTGTGTGTATGTGTGTGTGTGTGTGTGTGTGTGTGTGTGTGTGTGTGTACAATGAGCAGTATTATACATCATCTGTGCTACGCTCTGATGAAGGCCAGGTCTCACCATAATCCCTATTTTATTTATTTATTTATTTTTTTTGCAAATAATGTCTGCATGCTTTCTTGCTTTTTCTCACATATACCACATACTCTTTAGGCCTGATTCTAAATGTCTATAGATATTTGCCCCTAGAGCCACCAATCCCCCAAGCCATTGCAATCCCACCCCCACCTCTCCAGATGTGACCATTTTCCTTCCTAATCAACCACTAAATCTCCCCAAAGCTCAGTACGACCCCAAATCCCTAATGGCAAGCCTCCAAAGTACCTTAATAACCCCTATTGACTCCACACTAACACCTCAGGTCCACACTGCAGCCAGATGTGCACTCAGGTGAATAACTCAAACCACCACAGTAAATCAGACAAAAATGCAAAACAATATAACATTTCAAATGTATGACTATATATATCACTTAATAGATTTATATTATAAATAGATCTGTACTAAGTCATGGCTCTGTCCTCAACCTGGGCAAAGCCAAAGGCCAAGGATCGTTCAGTTCATATACTAGGAAAGAAATATATTCCACCCCAGACAATAGTCTTAACATAAACATAAAAAATATTATTGTACTATGAGCGTTATAATACCAGTCATAATATTTTTCTGTCTGTGTCAACATAGCAAAGCTACAACAAAATAACATGTATACTTGCTAGCTAGGCTCCTCCTCTCCTGCTATCCAGATAAATAAATAAATAAACAAACAAATGAATAAATAAATAAATAAATAAATAAATAAATAAAACATACATACATACATACATACATACATACACACACACAAAAAGGACATTAATAATAGAGACAGTGAACCACTCTCTGACACACGCACACACACACACACACACACACACACACACACACACACACACACACACACACACACACACTAGTGAATACACATTAGCGGCAGTGAGCACCTGTGCCTGAAGCAGTGGGCAACCTTATCTACAGATCCTGAGGAGCAGTTGGGGCTTGAATGCCTTGCTCAAGGGCACTTCAGTCATGTCTTAATGATTGTGAGGATTGAACCGGTGACCTTCTGGTCACAAGGCTGGTTCCTTAATCACAAGCCCATTTGTGGTCCAAATTAATAATGTGAACATTTTTATATACTTATTAATCTTCCAGGTAGGACATCCAATTTTTTTTTAGTCAAAACAATTTCTCTCTGATGAGTCCATCTGGTGTTTGGAAACTTTTTGGTTGTTCATGCATTAAATATACAGCACATCCATGATGTATAGACACCAGAAGTCTTAAACTACATAACAATCTATATAAATCCCTACCTCATTTCCCTCAACACACAACTACACTTTCCAGCCTGCCATTAGCCTGCTTCCTGACAGAAATCTGGGCTCACTGCCCCAATCTCAATGCAAACACCAGCACACTTTAACTAAAGCCCCCCGGACATGCACACATGCACACACACTTTACAGCCCCAAGCTAATTTCCCATTTCCATGTGGCGCCCGGGCCTAATCCGCCAGCACTGACTCCCTAAAACACACACCCACACACACACACACACACACACACACACACACACACACACACATACATGCACATACACACAAAAAGAGAGAGAGAGAGTGAGAGAGTGTGAGAAAGATTACTGGTACACGTAATAGGCATAGAAACACACATAGTTAACCTGCTGGCATGAGCATTTATAGATTTCAGTACAGAATTGCTCATTGTGCTGCCAAACAATTTACCACCTATTTACCACCAATTACTGAGTTACACCAGCCACTAAATTTTATATTTTATAGCACACACACACACACACTGGGGCACATACAGGAGCACACACACACAGGTGCAGTTACACTTAAATGGTGCATATCCTGTATAGAGACGTGGGTTTGTGATTGAAAACAATAAAATGTTTTCATGTTGGCTTTGATGCATGTACACAATGTAGAAGCACTCACTCACTAAGCTAAAAAACTCCTGTATCCATTTGTAGCTAGTAAAGCATGGTAAAATTATATTCCCTTAAATTGGCCATAAAACATTAAGAGTGGTGGCTCTGTGGGTACCTGGTATTTCCTGGCATACCTCCTTTCAGAAAGAGCCAATCAATTCACAGCTAACTGACTGACCACTAACAAGGGTCACAGAGTCAAAGGTTAAACCCACATCTCTACCTCTCGGCGTGTTGCATTACCTACAGAGTAGGAGACAGAGAGATGGGGAGCTTGAGCTGAAAGACACAGAGTAAAAGAGCTTAGGAGGTTTAAGGAATTTAGGCCGCATCAATAGAAGCACAGAATCTAAATGAACCCAACTCACATTGAAAATGATGGCTTGCCCTCAATGTGTTTCCTGACATTCTAAATAATAAAAAAAAATCTTGCACCAGCAATGTTTACGAGTCTGTGGATTTGTGTTGTATACTGTTGAAAAGATTGTACAATCAAATGGATCATTCGTTCTTCCCCACAAACACTTAAAGGTGTAAAATCCATGAACCCACATTGGCAGTCTAAAATATGCCACGACAGACGGGTTAGAAACCAGGACCTTTGCTTAGGACTGTGAATGATATAAAAACAGTCACTGCTGATAAACTACGACTGAACAGTTTTCCCATCAAGTATACATCAGTAAACAGGTGACAAAATTCAACAAAAATTAGATGTCATGTTACAACTATAGTGCAAACCGAACCGAGTCCAAAGATACCAATGAGGGCAATATGCTAGCATACCATTTCTAATTGCCAGTCACTGTGCAAGCTTTGGTTAGCAGCATGCTCAGCATCAACAACAGAACAAAAAGGGTAAATCGGCAAAAATATCATAATTGAGAAAAAAAAACTCTTTAGAAATGAGATGTAGCTGTCACAACAGCTACAGATGGGACAAATTAAATGAAAAGGGGGGGCAGGATTGCTCCATGTACAAAGAATCATCACTACCAGGTCCTTACACGGTCTCTTCCAGGATGACACAATCCACAGTACACAATTTCTCTAAATGAAAAAAGATGGATTAAATACAGATATTGAAGCACTCCAACTGTCCCACCCACCATCAAAAAAAAAAACAATTGAGGGAATATGTTTTACAAGAATAGTGTCCTTTTGCAGTACAGTGCCATTGACTATGCCAGGCAGTGGTTGATGGCTTGTGCTAAAGAATTTGAGAGGGCACAAATAAACTGAACAAAATAAAAATCTAAATAAGTCAAAAATCAAAGCACAATGCAGCATTGTCTTTCATGCTGTTTGCATTTTTCAAAAAATCTGGTACCCTTGATGTTTTACACAACATTTTGGCCCCAGGACTTAATAAGGCGTTACAAGAGCTGGAGAAGCCCCAGGTGTAAGCTTGTCCTTGATTACACTATCACTACTATAGCCCAAAAAGGTATACAATTCTTGGAGAAATTACATCATGTCAAATCGGTTCAGTATTTTAATTTCTTAAGGCTCCAGTATTCTGCACAAAAGCCATAATTTTAGCAAAGTGAAGATTAGGTTAATTCATTATACTATCAAGTATGTGGAAAGATCAACACAGAATAGGTGTGTGTGTGTGTGTGTGTGTGTGTGTGTGTGTGTGTGTGATTAATGTCATGTTTAAGGTGGTCTGCAGTGTGTGAGCTCACGAGGAGAGCACCAAAGCAAAGCCTGCCAGATTTGTCCAAATCCTCACAAGGACTCACAAATCTTCCTCTCTGGTGGCTTGCTATGTTAAATGTGTCTTCACTACGGAGCGATTCAGTAATGGATGTGCCTTCACTTGGCCGTTTAGCCTAATCCTACTCAGACTTACACACACACCTCCTGATTCCCAAGTCTGTGCCCTCTGAACTTTGCCACATTCCACATTTGTTCAGCTAGTGGACAACTGAACTAAAACTAAATCTTCTCTTACACAAAGGAAGGCATTAACGCACATTGGGGGCACAGAAGTGGTACTCATCCCCCTTTTCTCTCTGTCTTTTATCGTTTGTTATATCTCTTACTCCGTCAGGACAAATCCATTAGCTGGAGCAGCTAAACAACATAAACACAAGGCGTTCCCAACATCAACACGAACACTGCCAAAACTCTTACACATGCATAAAATATTATCTCTGTCCTTTAGCAAGTTATTAAGAAAATTCATTTGATCCATTCAAAGGTTTAAGTAAAGAATGAAACATGATGTAATGTGCTGTTGTAAGTACATAAATCACACAGCACACTTTTAACTTTATAGCTACTTTTAAACCTGTGGTCACATTAAAGTTTTGTCTGCAAAGCGTCAAGTGAAATCACATTCATTTCTATAGAATTCACTTCAATAAGCAATTTACACTGCAGGCTTCTGGGATAAATAAATTTAGTTGCAAAACTTTGTCTTTTGACCAATAGTGTTACTGCTTTGGCTGAAGGGGCGTGGCTTTGTAGCGCAGTACTGCAGACCCAAAATAGAAGAAAAAATAATTAAAGCTGTATATAAGCACAACATTTAATGCAACATGTTTCTTTCAGAATATAAAGTAGTACATAAATACACAGTCAATTGGAAGATTTGATTAGATGGTATATAGTACTTTTCTGTGTTTGTGTGCTTTTATCTACCAGCCCTGCCTTGGTCCTGCTGGTTTTTCAGTGCGACAAAAATTGCAAAAATCTGGTGACTGCAACTTAATGTTGTGGAATGTCCAGGAGACAAGTCAGATCCTGTCGTCTTTATGTTATAGCAACTACAGACCCTGATTCCCTTATCCTCTTTCTTTTTTCTCTTTCTTGAAGCTAGTACTAAAGCTAAAGCTAAATGGGAGTAAAGCTAAATGGGACTGCTTATTCTGTTCCCAAGATAATAGATAACTCTCTGAGAATAAGTTGTTACTATAGACTTTATAACATACCAATATGAGTGGATAAATATATCATAAATCTGTGATTTGACATACAATCAGCACCGCTGTTGCAGTTACTGAAAATGAATTACCACCAGTCAGATTGGAGAATTCAACACCATAGTGGTATAAACGAACTCATATAGACATATGGTCATAACATGGTAAATGACATCTGAACAAATAGGATCCCATCTGTATAAGATCAGTGAGCTGTTTTCCATGTGGTGTGTTTGTGTGTATTGCCTAAGTGGCCTTGCTCATTTTTCTTCATTGCTTTGATTTATCCTGTACTCATCAATCTTCCCCACCTAGAAACAAAGAATCAGGTGAAAGGTCAATGGATAAATGATTCATCTGCATGGACCTATACCTAATTTATCCCCTCCCCCCTCACCACCACCACTACTGCCAGTTCACCAATGAAAAATAAAGAAAGTGGCTCTACAACAATTTTTCCATCCCACAGTATATTACGTGGACACACACTGTATGCATGCACGTACATACTGCAATATCTGAGATAAGAAACCACCAGTAAGTTTATTCATCATAGCTCCAGATATACAGAGGGGCCAGTGGTTTAATTACTGATCATTATCCTGTCATCACAGTATCAGGGTAGGTATTTAAGGCTGCAGGACAGACAAAGAGAAAGTGAGTGTATATTTAAGCTATATGGTGGCTACTTATAATGCTGACCAACCAAAAAATCATATCCATTTACAAACTATAGAACACACACATACAGGGACCCCCCAGGCTCACCCATATATTATGTACACATATATAAATAAACACAGTCTTTCTACCATTTTCACACACCAGTGTATCTGATGGCTATTCTCTCTGCTAAATAGATTATTTCAGTCTGGAAGTAATTTGCTGCTGCTGGAGGCACAAGGTGTGTCTAGTAAGTATGTAGGGCTTTAAAATACTTTGAGTAAAAATGCGAGTGAGACAAAAGGAGAGAACAGATATTATCAGCATGCTTAGTTTAGTGGGAATAACTGTCCTATTTGATGCTGATGATTTTATGTTCCCATCATTCTTTTATTTTATAACCCATTTTGGTGTCCCCATTTTCTTCAACAGTCTTTTTCCATAAATTTTGAAATCCCAATTTTTGCTTCACTGGAAATGCACAATTATTGCTTTTATTCTAGTACTTCTTGAAATGTCTAGTTCTCCGATTTAATTCCTAAGAAATGTTCCTTTTTTTTCATTATTTACAAATAATACCTAATGTTTTGACTATATTTTGACTGATTTTGTCCTTTTGTTATTTTACTTTTTCAAGTGCCCTATTTCCTTAAATTTTTTAATCTAGATTGCACATTTGCCTAGATTGACCATTTACCAACAAATAATGCCGCTGAATCTTAAGTAGTTCTGCCCCAAGCACTCTAATGTCATGTTACAGTATGTCAAAAACTGTGGAACTATGAGCTGTCACACTATGCCACCTTAAAAAACCTACAAATCTGAATGGTGTTTGTTTTTCTAGGTGATTGTATTCTCTTACTGTCAATAACACCTGTGCATTTCTGCACTATGAGAAACCTTCACAGCTATTTACTTTATTATGTTGTAAATTTATTCA
>JAOVVF010000031.1:7886401-7898304 GCA_028565595.1 Duopalatinus emarginatus | reverse complement strand
GTCAATAACACCTGTGCATTTCTGCACTATGAGAAACCTTCACAGCTATTTACTTTATTATGTTGTAAATTTATTCAGCAAAAGTCTACAATCATTCGTAATACAGGGATATTATGTGCATATATATTCTAAGGTTTGGACAGGATTCAGAATCAAACTCTTTTTTTTTTTATTTCCTTTTCTCCTCTAATGGGAACACAGTGAAAAGTAAATGCAGGAAAAGTAATAGAAGCCAAAGCAAGTATACACTTACAAACTGTCCGTCACTGTTCAGTCAGAATAGCTGTATGTGCATGCTAAAATGATTAAATATGGCACAAAGAGACTCTTTCCTAAATAATAAGCAATGTCTACTTGCAAAATCAGATTAAAATGATCAGACTCTTGAGCTTGAAGAACAGAAGGTACTCGGGGATGTTCATTTTCTCATGAGGAAACAGAGGCCTACAACTTGCCAAATTCATGATAAGATATAAAATTATCATGCAGTGGAATAAAAAATGCATCTTAGAAAATTAGGTCAGCACAATAGACTGGTTACATACTGGAAACCTGGAGAGCACACACACAACCAGAAGCTCTCTATAGAATAGAAATGTCTCAGAGGCTGAGACTGTCAGACATGTTTTCCGTCCATTTTTGTCCACTCAGTGAGAGGAAATTTCCTGAGCGTCAGAATGCATCAAATGTGATTTATACAGAAATCAGTTTCTCATAAAAATGATAAATGAAAAACCACAGTGACAAAAACATATCTTAGCAGGCTCCCTAAACCATAATTCTAAAGACTGATTAATGTCTTTAGATGCAGGTATATTACTGTTACACGCAACCTATGTTACTGTTTTACTGTTTTATAGTTTCCTGCAACTTGCTTATTTGACCTATTTTATTTGCTTTGTTTACACAAAACTCTTAATCTACCTTATGTTTTATATTGTACTCTCATTAAGCTTAAATAAGTCTAACACACAGCTATGCAGACATTTGTTTTTGATCATTTTTCTCACTGCCCTATATTGAAAGGACTACTTCTCAACTCATAGTTTAATTACAGTGACAATTACATATTTTAGCAGGGATCCCAACCCATACCCCTCAGGAGAGAAGGCAGATTTATGTCTCTACATACAGATACATATATTACTGAGCAAAAATGCCAAAAAATCATCAAATTTGCCTACATTTAAATTTAAATTTACTTATTTTACCTACTATTACCCCATTACTATTACTAGTTAACCCTAGACTACATTTGACTTTCTTTCTCTTTTTCTTTCTTTCTTTCTTTCTTTCTTTCTTTCTTTCTTTCTTGTTTTATTTATGAATTTTAAATATGTTCAATAAAGACATGGAAGTTTTTTTTTTGGCATTGCATTTTTCATGCTGTATTCCTAAAATAAAAAAAAGCAATACTTCTCAGTGTGCAAAGATGCATCAGATATAACACATGCTTTATACAGCAACCAGATTCTCATAAAAATGAAAAACTACTTTGTTCACCTCATACACATTTTAGAAACACATTACTCCTTCAGAGAAAATAAAGTGTCCTAGAGACATTCCTAAGTGATATCTCTCAGAGTGGAGTCCAAAATTTGTATGTATAGATTTATCTAAAATCTAAGTCTCTACATACAGGTACATATATCATGCTGGTGTTGGACTGCCAAGACTTCAATTTGACAAGTAAAGAGAAAATGCTTTATAGTTTTTCCACTGGTAGGGATGACTGTATAACTGTATAACTCAGGGACAATGTTAACATGCCTTGATGCATTTAAAAAGGAAAGATATCAACATGCCAGCATATTTTTCTGCTTATCTTAATTCCAAACATATACTGCATAAATGTTGTCTGAGCAATAACCTGAAATATATAAATATTATTATTAATGATCTAAAATGTTTGTCATAATGAGATTATAACAAGAGAGCAGTTATCTTATTTCTGACAGATCTTTTTTTCTATCTATTGGGAGATAATTTTGCCTCTTCCTAGAACTAATTACTTCAACAAGGCAAAACTACACAGATCAGCCATAAGATTGAAAACACAAAGCCACTTACAGGTAAGGTGAATAATATTAATTGTCTTACTACAATGACACCTGTCAAGTGGTGGGATATATTAGGCAGCAAGTGAACAGTCAGTTCTCGGTCTTGTGTGCCTTGAGTGTTTTGTACCTAGCAAAAGTGGTTGAAGTTTTGACAGTGAGAGGGTCATGGAGGCCAAGGCTCACTGATGTGCATGTAAGGGGGGAAGTCTAGCCCATCTCATCTAATCCCACAGAAGATCAACAGAAGGATCTGTTGTTAACATCTTAGTAGAAAGTTCAAGATCACTTCCCCTGCTAAGATAGTTTGCAGTTTTTATGAAATTACCTTGATTAAATTTATTTTGTTCCTTTTTTTTTTACCTTACTATTTAGTTACCTATTAGTTACAGGCTTTACTTGCTTACTTGCTTAAATAGTGTACTGTACTTACTTATATTGCTACCTTAAATGCTTACCTTCTCTCTTTAATAATTTATGTTGGTTTAATTTTCCTTACTTTAATTATTTTACTTGCATATACTTATTGGTTACTCTGGTTTCTTTATATTACATGCTTTGATTCCCTTTTTAAAAGAACTCCTACTATAAATAATAACTTCATTTATTTATTTATTAGTATTATTTTAGACAGCAATGCATGGTAATCTAAGAAAGGCTTATGTGAAACGTAAGCTTATACTGGAAATTTAATGCAACCTTGCTTTTAACTAACATGAGTTAACAGACATTCTGTAGTTTTTTTTCCCCATATTTTGTTCTTTCATTACAGCATTTTGGATATTAAGAAAGCAGTCTGGAATTTCATAAGAGTGTTACAAGAATGTTAGTTTGGAAAGGGGCTTATCGTAATTGGAACAATTTTAATACAATGGACTGAGCATTTAATTCCTCACAAAAGGTAAAATGGCAGGTGGACTTATTTTGTGCCAATATATTATTATTGCTATATTATTATGCTATCTTCAGCTACCCTAAATATAACACAAGCTCAGCATCTAAGCACACTGCAACTATTTCCTGTTTGTGAATTCTGATAACAACTACTTCAACTCTTGCATGCAGACAGACAGCCAATAGTTTCCTCTTACCATATTTGACTAAACAAAGTTCAAAGTTCAAGTCTAGGATTTTCTTCCTTTGAGGGCAGGGAAACTTCCTGTACATGTCCGCTTACATTGTTTAACTGGAGCGGTGGGATACGCCCTTAAAGTTACAAACATATACAAGTACAAAGTAAAGAATTATATGAATCAGACTATTCATGAGGTGAAAACAAAAATAAAAGGAAAGAAGTTGATAAAGATCTTTATAACTTTCATGATATGTGTCTAACAATGGAAAGGAAAGCAGTGGGAACGGGTTTACACTGTATGCTTATTAATAATGCATATTTGTGTGTGTGTGCTGTGGGACACTGTGATGGAGTATAATTTATATCAAAGTGTTGTATATGGCACATCAAAACCTATACTGCAGTACTTATTAGTACATTACAATGTATTTATAAAGACTGAAAGATTTTTTTTCTCCAGAATGACTCAAAATTGTATCCCAGATAAAGATGTGTAATGTTCAAAACAGATGCTCTTGTATTAAGAGCAGGAGGATGCAAACATTACTGTTACTGTAATGTTACTTTTAAGATAACAGATGAGATTTATGGAAGGAAAAGAGCAAACCCCACAAAGTCAGCTCTCATGTACTCTGGATAAAGTGTACAGTGTGTTGCAAGGTCATTTGTTTAGAGAAATGGGAATTTTGATCCTACCCCAGAGTGATACACAAAGCAAAAAACAGTAATAAAGCACACACACGCACGCACACACACACACACACACACACACACACACACAACAAATACACAGATGGTAAGAGAATGATGCCAAGTAAAAAAAATACAGCATATTAAAAACATCTTATTCAGATCGGCTAAGAAAAAAGGGGGCTCATTTGCTTTCCAGATTCCATCACAAAGCCTGTTTGAATTGCCCCTCTAATAACTTGGTCTTATGTAAACTATACAAATTCTGTATGCTGTCCTTAGGGGAAATGTGTTTACTTTGTCCTACGAGTGCTTTTTAATCTCACTCAGATCTTTCGCTAATTGCACAACTCAATTTTTGATGTTTCTTATATTCCCCAATAGACTCTTCACTGCTTCATTAAGGTCAATCACATTTGCACAAAGGTGACTGACTATTTACACATGACCTTGGTAGCAAATTCATTTTATACTAAAAACTGATAAATTATTAACCTATTTTAAAAAATCACTAGATGTATTTTTATCACTAAAGCATTTCTTCTCAGTGGTGTGTATGATCAGTCTCTGTAATGAGGTTAATTGGTGAAATCTTGAAATGTTGAAAAGAGGTAAGTGCAAAGCTAAGTGCATTTTTGTGGCCACATCCATCACTGAGATTGCATTTTGGTTTTCATCAAATTAGACAGATTACAAAATAATTGGTCTTATTTTGAATTTGCTTCTGCTAATATTTGCAAGAAAAATCGCAATATTAGCATATAAAAGACCAAGATGTATTGGCAGTCAAGCAGTCAAGAAGCTGTCCATCTGCAAGATCCAAGAATCTGAGAATCAGGGTTTTATGTCACTCAAGTAAAATCTGTCTCACACATTATTTACTTTGGTTGTGATTTGTGTAAATCCTTTAGTGTGGCCCGGGCATTAGTCACACAGATTTCAAAGACCTATTTACAAGTATAGCCCCAGGATTGATATGACCTACTAAACTGAAATAACTGGACACAGTTATAACAGAGATAAGTGAACCACTTACTGAACACTGCTTGCACATAGAGGAATCTGCCACATTTTGCACCAAAACTCACACATACACAAGCGGGTGGTAAACTCACTTGGTGTGGTAGCCAACCCCTATCCACGGTGGCCTTGCTCTAGGACACTTCAGTCGTGTCTTGTTGGTTGCAAGGATTGAACCGGCAACGTTCAGGTCACAAGGCTGGTTCCTTAACCACAAGCCCACAGCTGCCCCTAAAAAGGAACAAATGGAATACAGAGAATGACCAGAAAAAGACATTTAAGTCTTAATACCTTAATTGCTGTAGATAGTCTGTAAAGGCTAATCTTCCCCCAAGAGTTGTTTATCTTTGAGTATGCTGCACAATTTCTGTCTGGTATCTTAAGCTTTTTCAGCTGTCCAGTAAATTCCTTGGATAGGGCTAAGTCAGAGGAAATGAGGAAGCAAATTGTTTTACTTGTACAAGCTTTCCATTGTATGGATAAATTTTAGATCAAGATGTTAATTTACATCCAAGACATGTATAAATCTATTCTATTATTTCTATTGTTTAGTCTTAAATTCAAGGAATCTAATGACAACATATGTATTACCATAATCATGCAGTATAATCATGTGCATTATACTAAATCTCTAAAGGATATTTATATCTATAAGCAATGTATTTCTGCCAGTGTAAGATCAAAACAAAGCTACTGCCACATATTAAGGCTACACATCAGTGTGATTCATTCTCTAACCTGCTGTTCGTGGTCACACCACCACCATTACCAGAAGCCTGCATGCCAGGCTCCTGGGTCCATCCTCCAGTGGGAAGGATGTTTCGCATTTTACTCCATATCTGTGTAGTTTTCCCCAGGTTACTCAAAAAAGATATGCCACTCTGTTATCCAGAGAACATGAAGGAAATCTGGCCAAAAATACAGAATGAATATATGCATGTGGGTGTGCATGATGTCCTGAGAGTGACTGGTATTCAATCCAGGGTATAATCCCATCCAGGGTGTAATCCCAATGCATGGCCATTGTTCCCAAAATAGGCAGTAGACCCACTATAAGCCTGACCAGGATGGTTAAGGAAGATGAATGAATGAATTAATCAATTACTGAGTCTCTGAAATATGTAAGCCATGATATAGTCTGCTATTCTAATTGACTAATCAGGAACAGTTTGCTCTGGAACTTTTTTGCCCAGCTGTGATACATCAACTAGATTCCCACACTAATTTGTGTTGGATGCAGCTTTTGGATAAGCCTGCTTTTGATGTTTTCTTTCAACATGAGGATCAAATAAATGCCAGTGCCAGTAAAGCAGACCACCATGGAACAATAATAAGACAATATGCTTATTGTTTGCCACATACAAAGAAGTGTGGTGTTCCTTGTGAGTTTAGCAAGAGATAATGACCTGGTCTACCATGAAAAAGCACAGTCATCGTACATGACTGAAGATTAAAATGAAGGCGTCTGTAGAATTATAGAAATACTATATGGCCAAAAGCTTCTGAATACCTGATCATCATACTCATATGCTTAACCAAACTTTTTGAACAGCCCTTTCCAGCTTTTCAGCCCTTTTGCTGTCATAATAATCTCCACTCTTCTGGGAAGACTTTCCACCTGATTTGAATTTCCAATAAATTTGGCTATGGGGATTTGCTCATTCAGTCACAAAAGTATTAGATCAGCCAAGGATACTAGGGGTGTAGCCAGTGCTCCAATTCATCCCAAAGGTGCTCAGTTGGGTTGAGGTCAGGGCTCTGTCCAGGACACTCAATCTTTTCTACAACATCAGCAAATTGTGTATTTATAGATCTCTGTGCACAAGGTCATGCTGAAACTGGAAGAGAAATTGTAATGTTACAGCATGCAAAGATGTTGCGCTATCAATACTGTTGTTTGGGGAAGATGCCCAATGATGGTCAAATATGTATGCAAGTATACAAGCATGAAAAAAATACACAAATGTGTTCTCAGAGGGTTCACTAAAAGGCAAATGTCAAGAACAAAGGCCACATAACAGTTTCTTATAAATTACATAAATGGGAAACATTAATTCATTCACTACTGGTTCATTGGGAGAGCTGAACTATGAAATTCCAGCACTTATTGGGCAGAAGCCAGGAAAACACCCTGGAAAGCTCACCAGTCCTTTGCAGAGCAGATACATATTCACTCACACTAATTCACCTGACAGCATGTCTTTGAACTGTGGGGGGAAAACAAGAGTTCCTGAAGAAAACCCAACTCCACACACGAAGGACCCTTGTCACCTGGGCAAGGAATTGAACCCAGGCCTGGGATAGGTTTCTCCCTGTAGAAAGATAAGCATGACGAATCCTTAGAAAAAGGACCATAATTAATGAAAAATGATTATGCTTATATAATAGTTTTAGCATGTAGGGCTTCAACTTAAGCTGTCCATTTGTCTGTACTGTCAATGAGTCATGATGTCAGTAGGCTGATTAATTTTGAAGTGAACATTAGCAAATTCAACGATAAAGCAAAACTGTATTATTATTGGCCATCTCAATAAATCAAACCACTAGGAATGCATTTCATATACTGCAGACAGAAGCTTCCAAAACAAACAGAACTTAAAATGACTGGATTCCAGGCCTGGCAGAGAATCGTTAGGAAAAAATACAGTCATACAGTCAAGACATGGCCTGCTATCCAACAACTATGAATTAGCAGCAAAGTATTCATCTTAGCCTAATTTAGATGATGTTGAATTGTGTACCTGCTTATGCAATCTTAAAAAATGTGTAAATTGCTTCTGAGAAACTCTCAGTGCAACATTTTAACTATGCAACAATTAAACATAACATTAAAACTTGATGTGAACAACATTAATTATCTCATTACAGTGGCACCTGTCACGCATTCAGGTACATTAGTCACCAATGACCAGCCAGTTCTTCAAACTGATTTGCTGAAAGCAGGGAAAATTAATGAGTGAAAGGACTTGAGAGATTTTGACAAGGACCACACTGTGATGGTTAGCTGTATCTCCCAAACAGCAGGTCTTATGGGGTGTTCCCAGTATGCAGTGGTTAGTTCCTAGCAAAAGTGGCCCAAGGTAGAACAACCTGTGACCTGGCAACAGGGTCATGGGCCCCCAGGGCTCACTGATGAGCTTGGCAGGCAAAGGCCCATCTGGTCTTATTCTAGAGAAGATCCACAGAAGGATCTGTTGCTAACGTTTTGCTGCCAGATACCACAGAATAACACCTTTAGAGTTTTTTTGTGGAGACCATGCCTTAAAGGGTCAGAGCTGTTTTGGCAGCTGTTTGGGAAGGTGGTTTTAATGCTATGACTTATCTGTGTATAGATATGTCACCTCAAATTAAAGCTGACATGTTGCACTGTCCATTATTTTGTGTCTGTATTATATACACAACAGGCTTCTGCACGAGAATTTTTCAGCCTATTTGTGTGTAATCAACACACACACACACACACACACACACACACTCCTTCATTCCAGACAACGTAGGTGTGGTCCATCAACCATGAAGATGTCTGTCTGGAGGAGTAGAGAGGGATTTGCAAAAGACAGAAAAACAGAGAAGGAAAGAGGATTACCAAGTAAAGGATGATGGAAAAAGAAAGGAATATGCCTATTAAAAAGTTTCTATAATTAAACTGTTCACAATAATAAATGAGATCTGTTAGTCATTCAACACTCCCTAAATCCCACAACTACTAAGACATGCATGTAGGTCTATCGCACTTAGTTCACATGTACTTACATGCCTAAATTCATCATGCACTGATAATCCCTTAAAAATGTGCAAATGAATGGATGCCATGCCTACCAACATGCACATAAAAGCACATATATTTCTCTCTTGCATGCAAAAACAATTCAGCAGCCCATGAAACATAAGACTTTCAGTATCGACATGAAGTCTGAATCTGTTGTCTTCTCACAACCTGTTCATTCCACTAGTCACATGCTTACAATGCAAACTGTGGTGCAAGCTTCTGTAAATACTGATTTACTCCATGCTCATGTTTCTCTTTTCACTGGTATTGAAGATAACGTTTCTCATTTATAAAAAAATTATATAAATCAAGCTCTGATTACAGCACATTTGTCTGTACTAAAACTTCAGCTTGATTTCCTCACAAAAACCTAGAGACCTAAAGGGAGCAGAAAGTGTTACAAACCGCCCGAAACTCAGGCTACTCCGAGTTTCTCTTCATATTTTCTCAGCATTATCCTATTCCCCATTTCTACCTCACAAAATAAACCAGACTGTTTATGCTGAATTGCCCATAGCTGTGAATTAATGCAAGTGTGTGTGTGGGTGTATTTGAGTACCCAGATATAGCTTAAGACAGCATGCATTGGAAATTCTGCTGGAGATATTTATTAGAAGACTGGGCTACCAATGAGCAAAGAAAACATTCCCCACACCGTTACACCACCAACACCATTAGGAACATGCATTGTTGAATCAAAGGAACTATGAGTCTATTTTTTCACAAGGTATTAAGAACTGCCAAATATCCATATAGAGAAGATTCCATATATAACCATTAAACAGCAGGCAAGGTACACAACAACAGCAAGCCTGACCAGAATAGCTGTTATTAAAGATGAATAATAGCCTACACTCTTGTGATTGTTGGATGGTTTTTAACCAATTGAGAACCATCTCAACAAACAAAAAATATACAGCACAGAAATATTGTGTTATAGGTTTCTATCCTTAAAGGTTCCCCAAATGGAGACCTTAAGGGTCCCAGGCGCTTTTGTAACATCTAAATACTGCAGTGCTCTGCTATATGGACTCCCTGCTTGGGATTTGAACTGGCTGTTATTTCTATTTTATTTCTTTTATATTTATTGTACAGTGCATTTGGGTGACTTGATTGTAAAGATATATAGTTGACATA
This sequence comes from Duopalatinus emarginatus, assembly GCA_028565595.1. Taxonomy (NCBI): domain Eukaryota; kingdom Metazoa; phylum Chordata; class Actinopteri; order Siluriformes; family Pimelodidae; genus Duopalatinus; species Duopalatinus emarginatus. The sequence continues at coordinate 7,888,556 of JAOVVF010000031.1, read as the reverse complement.
TTTGTAGTTCTATCTGGTTGGTATCCTGTCTGCAAGGTTAACCCTCTGATGTATAGCTCTATGAGCAACCTTTAAAAATTCAACCAAAGGACAAATGATAACTTTAGACTCAAGCACCAGTAACGGGAAGACAGAATAAACCGAAAGACATGAAGTTCACACACCACACACCCAGCTCACTGCTGTGACCTCGATAACACTGATGGTAGAGATTAGCTTGTTTACACTGATGATCAGGATTCTGAGGAAATGATCCCAACAAGCACATGTAATACCAATTATTTATAGTTCTATTGTCCTGTCCTTCCCACCCCTCACTGTGATCAGCAACCTAAGTACACTAAGAATAAAAGTGGGAAGATTTGTGTTTAAATGAAATGGGGAATAACATTACGGTTATTTATAGTCATGCTGTAATTTTGAATAATTTTGTGCTTTCAGAAAGTGAAAGAAGGTGAGGGAGAGAGATGCTGAGACAGATAGAGGGTCATTTGAGCCTTCTCACTGGGTGTGTCAGTTTTGGCTAGCAGTGTGCTAACACTGTGTAGCTCCATTCCACTCTGTGTGTGCGTGTGTGTGTGCTGGTTCTGCTCCAGCTCCATCCACTGTCCATTGTTCACTTGTGGATCTGTTTGTGATCAAGACTCTTGGCCTTAGTATTTACCGCAAACCGCACACACACAGACAGCTCTCTCTCTCTCTCTCTCTCTCTCTCTCTCTCTCTCTCGCTCTCTCTCTCGCTTTCTTCATAGAAATACTTATAATGCAGCTGCATGTTTATAATGCAGCTTTATTATAATATTTATAATGGAATGTATGCAAGCTCAGTCTACCTCTAACTTTAAGCTTAGAAACCAAATGAAAACATTTTTATTAAATAAACCCATCAACTTATGTTAAGAATTACCTAATGGGAAGGAAAATGTCACCACAAGGTCAAAACTTGAATATTGCCATTTGCTATACTAGTGGGGGGATTTATACCCCACCAGGCAAATCCCTCCACATGTATACACATACACACACATCTTTTCAAACCACACACACACACACACACACACACACTATATATACAGTGCTGCTTGAAAGTTTGTGAACCACCCAAACATGGTCATTGTTTTCAAAAGAAAAATGATAATCATATGAAATGAACATCCAAATCTCAAATTGTAAAGCAGACCTTCCAAATAAGGGACACAAAGAATATATATGTTTTCATTATTTATTCAACAAAAGTATTTTATCTCTCAAAAAACTGAAAATCTGCCAAGTGCAAAAGTATGTGAACTATTTTAGTTAGTAGCTTGTGGCACCTCCTTTTGCAGTCATTACTTCAACCAAGCGTCTTCTGTAACCACAAACGAGTGTATCACATCTGCTTTTTGGGATTTTGGTCCACTTCTCCTTCCAGAACTCCGCCAGTTGAGAGAGCTTGGAGGGACAAATGACATGTACCATCCGCTTCAGATCTTGCCACAGCATTTCTATAGGATTGAGGTCCGGACTTTGACTGGGCCAATCCAGACTGTGAATCTTCTTTCTCTTAAGCCATTCCTTGGCAGTTTTGCTGGAATGCTTTGGGTCGTTGTCTTGTTGCATAATCCATTTACATCCCAGCTTCAACTCCCTGACTGATGGCAGGAGATTCTGGTTAAGAATTTGTTGATAGTCCTGGGAATTGATGGTTCCCTGGATAATATGGAGTCATCCAGGTCCGGAGGCAGAAAAGCAGGCCCAGACTTTCACATTTCCACCACCATGCTTCACTGCTGGAAGGAGGTTCTTCTCTTTATATGCATGGCGTCTGTGACTGTGGCCAAACAATCCAATCCAAACCAATTTTGGTCTCATCCGTCCAGAGAATGGACTTCCAAAAAGCCTCTGGTTGGTCCAAGAGCTCTCTGGCAAAGTTTAAACGGGCAACTTTCTTTGTTGAGAGCAGAGGCTTCCTTCTAGCAATTCTCCCATGAATGCCATGTCTATTGATATTTCGCCTGATTGTAGATGCATGTACATTTATCCCAAATGCTGACAGAGAGGTTTGCAACTCTCTAGAGGTGATGCGTGGGTTGGCCTTCACCTGCATTATTATTTTTCTGGTGCTTCTTGGTGTAAGTTTTGATGGCCGTCCACTTCTGGGCAGAGTTGCGGTGAT
>JAOVVF010000031.1:7871329-7886301 GCA_028565595.1 Duopalatinus emarginatus | reverse complement strand
ATATAGTTGTTTGAGGTCTATGTCATTTTCAGTTTCCTCTCAGGCTGTATTAAATCTTGGTTATTATGTGAAACTTGTCTCCTGCAGTCTTTCATGTGGATGAGCTAAACAGAATGTGGGTGAGCCGTGGGAGAGCCAACCATACTAGTTGGGGTGTGTTGATGGACTTGGTGTTTCAATATATTTAACTTGGCTATTTTACTTCACCTCAGACCTGGCACTGATTTTTCCTGAAGAGGAGAAAGAGTCCTTTCAAATGCAGCGTTATTATTTCCTGAATATTACCACTGACAAATGTCAGAGGCTACATTTACATAAAAGGATTTTTGTCAGTATAAACATGAACATTCCCCTTGCAGACTGTGTGCTCCATTTACTCTGAACTTGGTCTTTTACTGAAAATCTCTTTTTTATTAAACATATGTATTGAGCAGGATTAACTGTCTATGTCACCATAGCAATTACATTTTTGAGTCTTGTCCGAGTGTTCAGTGACCTTGTAGCTGGCTCGAGAGTGAGAGACTAGGTGTATAGAGCAATGCATCATGCATTCTCCTTTGAAGGGGCATCCACTAGGACACTTTATCATTAATTGTTGCATGTAGGGAAACCTTTTAGGGCCCTACTTTAGATTTGTTTCTGCTGGGAAAGGCACACATAGCATGCATTAACTATCTTTGCATGTAGAGGAACCCTTTTCCATTTTTATTTCTTTTTCACTGGAAATCATGGCTCCACCCCTTTGAGGGGTAGCCTTTGGGGCACTTTATTGTGTTTTCTCCAATGTAGAGGTGCTGGGAAACTGACAGGAGAATGGTATTATTCAAACAATTCAACTTTATTCCATGATAAATACAGCAAACATAAGGTTAAAACAAACGCGTTAAACAAAAGGCTAAGGGCTTAATGGTAAACATTTCAGAAGGAAGAAATAAATGTGTAATAAAGATCAGTTAACTGTTCAGAGAACCGGAGTGGATTTCTTTTCTGGTAACGGAACAAAGGATAAGAAAATAAAATGATAATAAAGTCCCACTTGATTTGACTCACTGGTTTGTGGTGCAGTTGAAGTAGAGACTGTGGCAGATGTGTATGTATGTATGTATGTATGTATTTATTGGTTGGTTTATTTAACTAGGATTAAATATTATAATCCTCAACTAAATATAATATATGTATGTTTTATTGGTCAGCGTATCCATTGGAACAAACTTAACACGGCTATGATTCTTCAAATTAAGAGATAATTAAATGCATTTTACTTTGATTACATAGAAACATCCTTCATGTCATAGCATGACTCTGTTCTGATTGAAGCATAAACATACTGATTCTACATTCGGATCAGAGTACCAGATTGTTGTGTGTTATCTGGGCATAATTCCACATCACTCAGACTTCTGCATGTGGAAAGGTTGTGCTTGAGGACTGGCCTTTCCTTGGCCTCTCAGAGGGGAGGATAAAGTGGACTCTCCGTAATTTGAAGTATTCGACCTTTCCCAGGCCCTGCACACTTACTGGTTTAGGCCAAGTAAAAGCCTGGGGTCTGGAGTAGCAGCTGCCCTGGAGTGAAAGGGGTACAATTTACAGAGGGGCCTTTCTGCCACTTGCCTCAGAGTATCAAGCTGTCGATAACCTCAGTAATCTTCTTGATGCACCTCTTTTCTCACTTCCACTTCAATCTTGCATCTTCTAATACTTCCAAAATAATTCTCTTCTTCCCCCCCTGAGTGTGCTTCTGTTATTGTGAAGAAATACGCCAGCAACTTTTAAACTAATGACATATTTCACTAAGAAAAAAATACAAAAAACCTGTTTACTGAAATGTAGCATGGCAGTTGTTAAGGCAATTACATGAAATATGTATTATTGTAGAATTCTCTGATGAGAATTCAGAGTTTGTAAATGTAAGTTATAAGTCAGTATAATTAGTCCCTTTAGGTCTTATTCAATATTGTTATATGATTCCACAAAACCTCAGGGAAAGATTAAGTTAACTGTAATGGGTTTATACTGCATTGTCTCCAGTGTTTGAGAGCTGCATGAAGTAAAAAAAAATAAAACAGGATGCAGCATGCTGATATAGGAAATAAATCAAGGATGGCATGCTGAGGAATGACCCAATACAACACAGTTAATAATGGCATGTCCCGGCGTGTTTTATTCCCTTTATCTCATAGCAATTTGTCATTTTTTTATGCATTAAAAAACATATTTTGTCCATTTAATGTTGCATATGATAACATATTCCTGTTATCACTTACACCAAGCAGCCATGACATTAACTCAACCTGCCAAAATATTGAACACAATAGCTCTGATCTGTTGATGTATGGACTCCACAAAACCTCTGAAGGTAGTATCTGTAGTATCTGGCAGCAAAAGATTAGCAACAGATCCTTTTGTGGATAGTCTGTGCAATTGGACCAGATGGGGTAGATCAATGAGAACATCAAAGAGTTTTGTGTGGTGTGTCCTGGTTGCAGTGTTTAGTATCTAACAAAAGTAGTCCTAGGAAGGACTACCAGTGACTTCCAGTTTCATCACGTCCTGGTGACACAAACAGGAAATCCTATTCCTGTTCGACCTGGGCAGCTTATGCATGATGTGCCTTCATAGACCGCATCCTTTGAAGGACACAGCCTCTGAATTGGGACTGTATCTGTATCTTCTTTTCTCTTTACAGAGACATCTGTTGAAATTCTTCTTTAAGGAAATCAGGTGTAGAAAATGGGGTTAATAAATTTGGCAGTGTTCCTGAAATAATATAGAGACTACTACTCTATCACAATCCTACTATATCCTTCATGTTATCATCTTCATCCATGCACTGTCTTAGCTTCTTTGTGTGCTGGGAGGTGTGGCTCACCTAGACAGACTTTATACAAAAAAAGGAAGTCAAAAATAACAAAAATCCACAATTAGATCCATATGCACAATGTTCGTCTCTGTGGATAAATAAAAGCTCAGAGAATTTCCGAACAGTGTAAGTAACATTGTAACTGTTAATGCTATGATGGTGATGTGTACTGGTTTTCCAAGGCTTTTTCCAAGGCTCTTCTTGGTATCAATAAAAATAGAAGTTTCTCTAGTTTCATAGGACACCCAACATGGTGGAGTCGAGAGAGCAGATTATGTGTACTGTTGTCTTTCTACTGTCTCTTTTATTTATAGGACTTTGACAAAAATATTGAAAGTACTGCCAAAGAAACATTTTCATAAAATACACTTGGAGTGGTGTTTCAGTAGCATTGTACTGAATTCATCTGGTTTTTATCTGGTCTTTTGGTACACGTTTCCCGCTTTCTTGAAAAGCTTGCTCAGTCTATCCATCTGTCCATCCATGTGTAATGTTTAACCACCGCTAATGATCACTTTTTCTAGTGCGCAACCATTACCATGGTGACAAACATCTATTTCTCTTCCTATTTCATTATCCCCTCTCTCTCTCTCTCTCTCTCTCTCTCTCTCTCTCAGATATAGGCGACCTCCTTTCTACCAACCATTTTCCTCCATCTCTGTAGAGCAAATATCTCTGTTGCATCTTGCTGCTCTTCATAGTGATGATATTTAACACAACATACCACACACATACACACACACACACACACACAGTAATCCAAACATCAGAAGGGAAAAGAAAACAAGGTCAAGTAAACCAGCTAATGTATATCCAAATTATACAACATACACAAATGACTACAACAGCCACTGACTGTGCACTTTAATCTGCAGCCAAGGCGCTGAACACAGCATGATGTTTGGTTTGGTTTGGGTTATGTGAGCGTATCACTGTGTGACCACAGTCCCCTTTGTTAGAGTGTGGAATTCAGCAAGACGTCTGTGCCAGTTTGTGTTAGGGGAAAAATATCTCTATACAAATCCGATGAAATACTGAATTAACCTGGACCACACACATGCAGATACACATGGTTGCACTGAGAATGAAAAGAGTTCTTATCTCACACATTCTCTGCACTACTGTTCTGCATATTTCATCTGCATGCATTATAAAATGTCCTTAAATTAGTAAGAAATTGAGAAAAGCCAGGTCATCAGAGCATCAATCATTCAAATGCATTTTTTCCTCTTCACTTATAGAGCTACACCAACTAACTAGGTGTGTGTGTGTGTGTGTGTGTGTGTGTGTGTGTGTGTGTGTGTGTGTGTTAAATAATCGTACAGCTTTCTTACATCTCTATATGTCTTCCAGCAGGGTACTAAACTCTATATTGATTTAGAGGGTGTGTACACTCTCTCTCTCTCTTTCTCTCTCTCTCTCTCTCTCTCTCTCTCTCACACACACACACACACACACACACACAGCTTTCCCATTGTCATTGTAAGTGCTCTGAGGTTTGTGGTTTGTTTGAGATTTATGTTGGTCTGACTTGGCGGCATAGTTTAACCACATAGTTAAACAAACTTTGGGCTCCCTTTTTTGTGTGAAAGGGAGAGCGCACCCACACAGACACACACACACACACACACACACACACACACACACACACACACACACACACACACACACACACACACACACACATAGATTTCTGCCTGTAGCCTGTCCTCAGTCCTCTATGCTGATCAATCAGATACAAAGAGAAGGAAGACTATTAAATAATGTTGGCAGAAAGTGATTCTCCATGATCAATCAACATGTCTGCAGTCTGTATGTGTGTGCACACATACATGTGTTAACACACTTAGCCATTATTTGCTGATGGCCAACTGGCAGTTAATGAGCAGGTTAAGAGGCAGGTTAATTAGGGGGGATAGCTGAGCGTCTCCAATGTCTCAGAATCACCCGGGGTTAAAACATAGGAAATGGCAGACTTATATGAGCACTGATGCTATCATGAGATCAGACAGGGGATAGTAACCTTTCTGGGGGAAATGATTGTACCTGTAATGACAGCACAGTGCATTCCACAGACAACGGTTCTCCTCTCACTATTTCTCTGTCTGTCACACACACACACACACACACACACACACACGCACACACATAGCCACAGCAGCCTTTTTATGGCATCCTTTCATTGTGCATGCATGTATTTCAGATTTTTCAGATCAGCCGTAACTTTAAAAACTGAAAAAGCTCTGACCCGCCAATGCATGTACTCCACAACACCTCTGAATAAGTACTGTGGTATCTCACAGCAAGAGGTTAGCAATAGATCCTTCTGTGGATTTTCTGTAGGATCGGACAAGATGGGCTAGATTTTATCCCTACACTTACCTTTGGTACCCATGACCCTGTTACTGTTTCATGGGTTGTCTTTCCTTGAACCATTTTGGTAGGTACTAACCACTGCGTATGGAGAACACCCCGCAAGACTTTTTTTTTTTTTTTTTCGATGCTCAGAGCCACTCGTCACTATCTTGACAGATATTAAACTTATGCCAGATATTGTAGGTCAAATTTAAATTTAAGCAATTAAAATGAACAGCATCATATAATGTGGAATTTCCAATATTTTTCAAAAGTTCATTTCCATCTCAGTTCCAGTCATCTCTAGTTAGTTATTTAAATATGTTCTGAGAGCAGAAATTGACTGTTTGCCTAACTAAACTGGTCATGAACATTTCTGCCCTGAGAGCACATTTCAACAACAACAACAACAAAAACCGTATTTGAAGGGGAAAACGGAAAGGTTTGCTGTTTGTTTGGGCTGTGTTCATGCTGTAAAAATAATTGTTTGTGCTGGTTTGGTTTCTCAAAAATTAAATATTTATTTAAGATCAAACAAATTACTACTTTTGACAGCACTAACGTCGCCAACAAAGCCTTTTTTGGTGTTTGTGCAAGACGGCAAACACTTGGCAACGAAAGTTCTGCTGGTACCACCAGAGGGCCAATAGCATGTATTGGCACAAATCTTACCACCAAATACATATAAACAGTCCTACACTCTAGGTTTGTACACAGCTGTCTGTTACACTCTTATAAACACATCCATCAACACACACATGGCAAACACGTGTGTGACCCTGAAGATCTTGCCCTTTCCTTTTGTCCACACATCCCTCCTTACTCTCTTTCTAAATTAATAACACTTCCCTCACACATCGATCACTTTTTCTACCACAGGACATCAGGCAGACTTCACCTGCTGTATGACCTTTTAGTCTGACCCCATATCCCCACACCACCACCACTACCACCACTAATCCACCAATCAGAGGAAAGCAGTAAATGGAGAGTTGGGATTAAACTTCCGTATCTCTTACTCCTCATTGGTTCATATACATGACTGTTTTGGCATGTTGAACAATGGTGTAATGACTGCTGCTTAAGCTTTATTGCAGATTAGAGCTCAACCCTCACACACACACACACACACACACACCACACACGCACACACACACACACACACGCACACACACACATATTGTAAAATCTTTTTAACAATGGACAGTGTCCCAAATTAGCTTTATAGAAAATTTTATTTTTTTAATTTCACAATTTTATAAATCGGACCCCTAATATAAGCCATAGGCCACAGTGACAAAGAAAAACTCCTAGAGCAACAAACCTTAAGAGGAGCCAGACTCAAAAGGGAACACATCCTCATCTGGGTGATACAGATAATGTGATCACAAATCAGTTGTAACTATGTACTATGAAGTGAAAAATAAAGCAACCACAATTTGTTATAGTTTTAATATAAAGTCTGATTTGTTGAATTTATCAACTTCTCACTAATGGATACTGGAGAAGTGTTCATGGCAACTGTTCATAACTGTTCATAACTGTTGTACAATGGCTTTTTAAATAAGTTGTCATCCAAAGCCACATTCATGGTTTCTCAGGTGATTCTTTTTACTGTTCATCATGTCAATCTGGGGCCATCCTTAAGCAGCAGTGAGTGATGTTCAAGTGATGAGACATCCAACTCAAGTAGGGCATCAGGGTGGCTCAGGCATATTTAGAGAGCAGAATGAATTAAGATCACTGGTACATCCTATTGTCTGAGACATAGCATAAATATATAGCTATCTGATATAACTGTAGTATTAAATTGACCATTGGGTATCACAAAGCTATAACTAAAAGCAAAAGTAAGCTGGTAATGTTGGTGAAATGTAAGACAGTGAAATACATCATACAGATATACATGTGATACTGTTTCAGTTTGGTAAAATAATATCCTGATCTGCCACCACTATCATATAAAAATCCCATTTTAAAAAGTGGAAATAAATAAGGCCTTTTTTCAGCATTTTTAAACACACACATACACAAGTCTAACCATAAGTACACACTCTCCTGAGGAAAGTTTTTGGCTTAACCCAGAATCCTAAATAGAGCCAGCTGTTTGTAGTTTGTGTGCACGTCGGGGTGAAGTAGAAAAAGAGAAAGACATTTTTTGTGCATATTTGCATTAATGTAGAAATAAAACAATCTGCAGTGGCAAATGTGCATTATGGCTGTCTGAATGAATTTCATGGTTGAAAGACTACTAGAACTTTAGAAAAGGGATAAAAAAAGAAATTCCCATCTCAGTGTTTTAAAATCCCATGTTGTACTTTCTATGACCTAATACAAACAAATAAATTTTAGGTGATAAAAGTATAGGTAAACGCTCATTTATGCCCTTCTTTATGTTTTATTATTATTATTAAGATTTCTAATAATAAGAAAAACAATTGTCTCTATATTTCTCAATTGTTCTATATTTCTCTAAGTACACTTCAAAATGCCAGTATGTTATACCCTATTTAATAAGCATATATAGTGAATAGCTGTAAAATCTGTAGAAAATTTGGTTAAGTGTGTTAAAAATAAAATAATATTACCTGTGTTTAGACAAGATAAAAAATATCTTCCTAAGACCTCTAAAAAAGGTGTGCCCTGGTATCTGGCACCAAGACATAACAGATTCTTCTGTGGGTCTTCTGCAGATCGGACCACACTGGCTAGCCTTCACCTCCCACACACAGCCATGACCTGCTTTCCAGTCCACTTTTGATAGGTACTAACCACTTCATATGGGGAACAACACATAGTTTGGCCCTTGTCAAAGTCATTTAGATCCTTAACTTACGTAATATATCCCAACCATTGAACATTTACTTCATCTGTTTTATATAATTATAATTATACAAGTATATAAATTGTATAATTAAAATAATACCACCATTAAAAGAAATATGAATAATAAAATGTAGTAAATTCTAAACTGGAAAAAATGTTTTAGCATTTTTAAATGATTGATAGATAAACAAACTTTTAATGGTGATATGTTCCAGATGTTTTATTCAATGCTTCATACATGGAATATGGAGCAGGCCTGCAAACAGTGTCATTAAAAAGAGATTTCATACAAACTCAAAAACTCAGAGCTGCTCGAATGCAACAATGTACTGTAATTACACGATTTCTTCTGTGTTTGAGCAGGTCAGGCCCCCAAAACACGTGTTCAGCCCTGAAAGCCTTGGCTGCCCCTGACCTTCTGCTCATACACACTCCTTCAAACCACCCATGCATTTACAAATTCCCCAAATCCCAAACGTAGTTACCCAGCACTAGCCACAGACCTCCATGAAGGAAGCCCAGTTTCACCAACCAACAGCACAACACACAAAACAGGGGTACAAAACAGTAGCGGATAGGGGGAAACCCAAAGAGAAGAGGGGATGAGAGACAAAGTGATGAAAAAGAGAGGACAAGAGTGGTGAGTGAGAGAGTATGGTATGACAGAGAGAGGGAGAGAGAGGATAACTGAGATGTTATCCTAATCACCTTGTTCCACCTTGTCTGATAACCCCTTTAATCCCTTTTAATAATCTTTCATGCTTTCATTTTCATCTCACTTCCTTCCATGCTTGTTTTAACTTTTTCTCCATAATCACTCCCTACAAAATTATAATAATCAGCTCACTTTCTCTACTAGCTTCTTCCACTGGTGGAATTTGGCATCAAGTTTAAAGCCTGCAGGCTGGTTGCCATAGCGTGTTGCCTGGCACTGAGAGCCGGTGCCGACCCCTATGATGTGGTCAGAGACATCAGGGTTTGAGCACCACTGAGCCATGGATCGTCACGCAATCCAGCACTTACTGCACAGTTCAGTGATCAAGGCCGGTGAGAACCAGTAAAAGCCCAAAGTGACTAATACCAATGCTCAAAAAGAGTGTTTTGAAGTAAATGAAAGGAAAAAGTGATAATAAAGCAGACACTAACGTCATACGCTAACATCTTGCTCAATTCCAACAAGTCCTCACTAGAAGCCTTCTGATACTGTTTTTGCTTGTGTTTTAGAGATCCATCCTCACTGTCAAAGACATGAAGATTGATAAAACATTTTGTACCAAGAATGCAACATTTGAATGTTGTGAGAGATTTAACAAACAGCTGAAAAGATTTACTAAACCAATATTTGCATAAATAGTCCCAATTTTATCCATAGTCACTGACTGGCAGGAATTCATTTTGGAGGTAAACCAGATCACTGATTTTAATTTAATTTATTATTTTTTCATTCAGTATCATTTAGCTCTGTTTCATATTCCCAGTCCTGGAATAGATCACCACTGAACAAATTTAGGCTGCAATCCATTTAAAGCCATCCTGGCTCCAAAGGCTACAGTTTAACAGGGAAAACATTGCCCAAGTCCTTATACATGGATTTAAAACAGTAAAACAGTACGTTTCACTGTTGTGTAATTATACAGCTCAAATAAACAATAATAATATGATAGTGTTATTTTGCAGTTTTGCATGTTGAGCATGCGAGTTTCATCACACCTCCCTAAAGCATGCTGGTATGTTTATTAGCTATAGGAAGCCCCAGGTTGTGAATGAATGTGTGTTCTATAATGGACTGGCATCCCTACAAGCTCCATGCAAAGTGTAACCAATGCAGATAGTGTCTACTTCCAACAAGACCCTGATCAAGATAAAGTGTTGTTTTGCTGTTCCTTTTAACAAAAGGCCCCTACAAAGGAAAAATGCTGCTTTTTGCATTACCCCCTTTTGAAGTATCCTACATAGGCTTCATCACTTCAGAATAGACTGTAACGTTATTGTTTTCTCAGTTTAACACATCTGCTTCCACTTTTGGCGGATTATCCAGGACTGAATTAAGGTTTCTAATTGCTTTAGTCTTTCAGCTTCCAATTAGCTTTACTCTCTTAAACTGGACTTACATTATTAGTCTCTGCTAGTCAGGCCTAGGTCTAGAGTTTTGTATGAGTTGGTAGATCATTCTGGTCAGTTAACCAGAGTATATGGGATGTTTATTCCTTTTTTATTATGACTCTGAATGTAGTCTGAATGATGATTCAGATCTGATTTGAATCCCATCAACACTCAAGGAATATGCACAGTAAAGAAGAATTAAAAAGGAAATAGATACAACAGGGTTTACCACATATTTGTGTTGCTTGTTTTTCTCCAGCAGTGCTCACTTGTACGCTGCTTACTTGGTCCGTGGAAAAGGCTAGTTAGTGTTCTACTTCTGTTTGTATAAGGAGGAGACGACAAGTGTGATAGCCCCTAGGTCACAGGTCATGAACTTTTCAATAGTCAGTCCATAAACCATATAAGAAAGTTTCTGTCTTTTCTGGTGCAATTTGAAATAAGTCTCTTTCTTTCTCATGCACTTACATGATCCAGAAAAACATCCTTAGACATTTGGACTGATGTAAGTTGAGGAAAGATAATGCTTCACTTACCCCCACAACTAAACGCATGCTCAGATACTCTCATCCATGGACACACATTAAACATGCTGACAGGAAGATTAATGAGAGATGCCCTAAATTAGCCGGATGGCAGAGCTAATGGTGCATGGTTACGTTTGGCTGGAGTGTGTTTAATGTGGCTTTTAATGTGTCATGTGAGACCGACAAGAGAAGTCACTGTGTAAGTTAATTTTCCAAGACTGAGACATAACTGAAACTTAAATTAAATCCACTTGTAGGGCACAGAGTTTAGAAGTTATTTTTCAAACTAGGATATTTCTATAAAGAAACTGATTCTCAACATATGAGCTCAGTCTAATAATATGACTAAACCACAGATTATTACAGAAAGGCATGGTGCATGGGAACATTTTCCTCATGCTATGCTAAGTGCTAAGCTAGTTAGCTAACTTATTTAACTACATTCATGATAAATAAATCAATATTGTGATAGTTATGATATATTTTGGCAGACTTTACTATGAAATCAACACTTAGGTACAAATAATTGAAATACATTTGAAATACATTGAAACTAAACACAGATAAAAACACAAGACAAAGAACTAAACACAGTCAAAATTTAGGGGACTGAGGATGGGTGTGTTTCCAAACTGTGGTGTTGGGTGTGACAATCTTAGGTGGCTGTAGTCGGGGCTGTAGAATGCCATAGCTGACGAGATTGCTTATTCATGTTTGTGTCATTTATTTAAATTGTAACCCAGGCCATTTTAACAGTTTAATACTCATTTAAAACTATTTATCTATGTTAAACACTTTAACTGTGCATCATAATTTTCAATGGCTGATGTTTTTTTTTTATTTACTAATGTAAATGATGGTTTAATTTTGTGTACAGAGCTTTCAAGTGTCTTCTTCATTTACTGCATCTGGATAAAGGTTTCTTTTAGGAAGCAGACAGGAAGTTGTCTTTGTCCTGCACTCTTCTTGTAGTTGAATAAAACCATTCATATAGACTGGAACTAGTCAAATGGTGAGTCTGTCACTTAACAAGCTGAATAGAAATGTGACCCGTGAAGCTTGCCTTTGACAATCAACGGAGGTATGCAGTGTGTGTGTGTGTGTGTGTGTGTGTGTGTGTGTGTGTGTGTGTGTGATAAGTAAAAAAAAGAAAGTAACAGCAGGTGAGAGAAAAGAATAGAAAAAGTAGAGCCCTTTTGAGAGTTTCTGTCCTTAACAACCTCATCAGCATGTGTAGGAATGTGAGAGTTACAGAGTGAAGAAAAGATCTATATACTTTTTGTAGTATACTCTGTAGTGTGTGTAACCATAAATGACCTGGTTCCATTTACAGAGAAATAAACGGGAAACATCTAAAGCCAGTTTTAACAATAATGAGACATTATCTCATTATTATCATTAATGAGACAAACATGAAAGAGTTCCCCAAGCTTGTATGTTTTATGTAAGCTGAAGGTGCTTTTACATGTACCTTTGAAGAGTGTGTGTAGAAATCACAAAAATCACCATAGAGAACACAGAGAACATGTCAGTGATGAGGCCCTGAGGATTCCATAATGTATATTTCACAACAAATGAACTAACAGCCTAAAAAATATAAGATAAATATAAGATTGAAATACAGTGATGGAAAAAGGAAAAACAAACCTTGCGTGTCAAAAAAAAAAAAAAAAAAGCAAGCATGAAAAACAAAAACAAGCATGGAGACAAGCAATGGAGAACAGAGACAACATGATAAGATAACGTCATTAAATAATTAGTACATCCTACCAAGCTATTTTTTTCAGAAAACCTCACATCCTACAGTACCACAGTTGTCTCATCTTAGTTCCTCATGGGTCAGTTAAGTAGCTCACATCTGCAAAATATATTAGGCCCGGGATCAGACCAGATGGTCTACATTGTATAGCATCTCACTTTGCCTTGGGCACCCATCACCCTGTCACTGGTTCACTGGTTGTTTCTTTGGAACACTTTGGTAAGTATTAAGCACTGCATACTGGGACACACTGGCACACCCCACACAAACTGCTGTTTGGAGATCATCTGACCCAGTCATCTATACATCATAATAAGGACATTTACTTAAATCCTTTGCTTGCTGATTTTCCTTGCTTCTAACATATCAACTCTGAGAACTGACTATTCACTGCTGCCTTATATATCCCACTCCTTGACAGGTGCCATTGTAACAAGATAATCTGATCTGTGTGTTTTTGACAAGGGCCAAATTGTGATGGCTAGATGACTAGGTCAGTCATTTGGTTGGTCCTCAACTGAGTGTCTTTGCTGTATTTTCACCAAACCATGGAATAAAACATGCCAGTGCTGGATTCAAACGCATATGTGAAAGCAGTCTAATAAACATCTGTGTTTAATTATGCTGAATATGTTGGTATTGCATAGCCTGTTTTCCCCTCTGTAAAAAACAAATGGTACAGATTATACATTCATTCAAACTCATTCAACAAAATCCCTCAGCATACATTTTCAAATAACCCAATTATTTTAGCTCACATTTTAAGTTCTAGTCAATGGTACACACATAGACTACAGATGGACTGGATAGAAATAAATTAGGTAAAGTATTTCTTTCAATGTAGCCAAAGCAGCACATCACCACATACTATCACTTCACGCTATTCTTCACCCTCTTGAGGCTTCTCTGAATCCTCTCTTGTTCACACACTTCAGACTTTAATGAAAACCCACAGGCTGCTTTTGTATTTCCCAGACTGCTCTTCTTCTCCTTAATTTATATAACCACGAGCTATGTGTTTTGCATTGCTGAGCATTTTTCTAATTTTCTTCTGATTAGAGAGGGGAAAAATGAGGCTGGGGAGAAGGAACAGTAGTGTTCATTATATTCTGCGTGCTTCAGATGGGCACCAGTTCTTACCACTATCACACTTTCTTCTTTTCTAATTTACCACTAACTATATCAGTGGCCAATAGCTGCCATTATTGCTCTTTACTAATGTTATCTGCCCTTTTTTTAGTTCCTTATTTTTTTCCCCTTATTGTTTATGGGCAGTTCCTAACCATAAAGCATCTGTCCTTTATCATACTACAGTGGTTTGTGTAAGACACCCCCCCCCATCCCTGCAGTTTTATAAATAGCTAATTCTGCTCCTTGTGTGTAAAACAAAACGAAACATAAAAATGTGTTTTGTTTTTTTAACATTTGTATCGTTATCTATCTGAGTTTAAACCCAATACTAAGACTTTGCTCCACTGATATCAGTCATATCCTCATATTCTTGAGTTGTCACATGCACGCAATAAATCTTGGACTGTTTTGCCTGGTGAGAGATCCAGCCCTAGGCTATATGAAGGAGCTATTGAAAGGAAACAGCCTAGTTGCACCGCTCTGACAGCCCTCGAAGGATGCAGCCCTTTTGGAACACAGCTTATGCAATCAGTGGGCAATGCAACACACTAAGAGGAAAGTGGACCTGCACACTTCTGCACAAATAGCTATGATTGGCTAGCGTTGCTGTGATTAATATACCATCCGTCTGTCCCTGAGAGCTCGGCCTATTTTGCTCTCTGGACTCATTGGTTGAATGCTTTTCTTTTGCAGCATTAAGTCAATTCTTCCGTTTCCATCATTAGTACGTTATTTTCTTTATTAACGGACAGGCTTAGTCCTTCAGAACTCTTCCTTCCTTCAACCCTCCAAACAATTTATAATTCTCTTCTCTTATGATATCTCAATCCCATTCTCTGTCTACAGTATATGTATTTGAGAGACATTTCTATACACCAATATATAGCCTCATATGTCTCTGAGAGCTTTCAAATGGTGCATGTAATTGCTTTTATCTCAACACTGACACTGTGTCCACTCACACAACCACTATTTGTCTGCAGAAATGCTTGGGCAACATTTAGTCATGGGCGTCGCCACCATTGAACGTGAGTGGGACGAGACCCCCTCACATTTCATAGTTGTTCGTTTGCACCCCCCCACTTTTAATATAAAATATTATTAGTTCACCCAGCACTGTTTCTAACGCTTTGCGAAAGAATCCATTCCACTTGAGCAATAAGAGAATACAAATACCGGTTTAGGGTAGCAGAGGTCTGTACTGGGATTGGTTCCCGCTGGGTCCTGCGGGACCCGACACAAATCTCGCAGGAACAGGCAGTTTGTACTTAGCTGTGGGTGGGATTGGGCAGCTAAAACAAAACACTGCGGGATTATAGACTATAGCCTAAAGATAATTCCAAATAAATAAAATACAGAGAATGAGAACAGAATATGAGACTACCTTTATTTTATTTAAAAACTACATGAA
>JAOVVF010000031.1:7855610-7866189 GCA_028565595.1 Duopalatinus emarginatus | reverse complement strand
TATACCACTTTGTGTTGGTCTTTCACATTAAATTTCAATGAAATATATTTATGTTTGTGGTTGTAATGTGACAAAATATGGAAAAGTTTAAGAGGTATGAATACTTTTGCATGCCACTGTATGTCATAAATAGCATATGACAAATTACAATTTTAATTGCATGTTAGTTTGTAACTTAGTACAAATTTGTGGATCCAAAATAACAAAACTTGTCTACATAACCATTTATTTGAGTTTTATGCATCAAACTATGCAATATTAATAAAATTATCTATCAAATATTTATTAAATTCATTTCCAGTGCACTTTATCCCCATTTGGCCCTTAATCATGATGTTTAGGTCTATATCTTCTATTATTAGTTAATGCACAAGACCATACTTCTTGCCACTGGACAGATTATCCTGTTATTATTTTAATATACAAACCAAGAACACACATTCTACTAAACTGATCTGTTTTGCATGGTGTTAATGGTGTCCATAGCATGGTGGGGCACTTCAGGTGGGAATGGCAAAAATCCAGATGAGTGTTCATCTAACCATAATGGGAAGAGGCCAAATCCATCAGAATGAATGCAGGATATGAATGGGTGTAACTCGATACACAATAATGTTCACCTTATTATGGAGCCACCACCAGCCAGTGTATTTCGCATACATTTGTCTGTACCAGATTTTCTGGTGCTTCATTTACATTTACAGCATTTAGCAGATGCCCTTATCCAGAGCGACTTAGTTAAATTCTTGGAGTATCTGAAGCTTCAGTGCATATTTCTGCTACACACTTGGTGTTCTTGGAATAAATATCATCATATAATCAAAGACAATGCCTTCTTGTGGCATTTCTCATCTCTTCTCTGCTTGTGAACATATATATATATATATATATATATATATATAAAAACACAGTAGGACAAATTGAGGCCATTCCTGTTAACCTAGATACATCTACAATGTGTCAGTCTCTATTCAGCATTCACTATGATTTCAACAGCAAAACGAGCTTATCCGCACAAACCCACACAAATCACTTTCTTTCATCGACTCAGTGGGTTCTGTTCATGATTCTGGCTATAAAGCAGATCATGACATTACATGGTTTGTTATTTGTCATGAAACACACCCACACTCAGTATTTCAGCACTGAGCTGTACCCTAGCGGTATTCAACATTAAAATCCTAAAAGGAGGTCTGTTTAACATAACTGAACTACACCATAGAAAAAAGACACCAAATGAAGAAGACAGAGTTAAAATTGAACTCCAAATATATTACCAGGAGGAATAATGGGTTCTATGAAATGATAATGAGTAAAAAGTGATCTCCTAAGATATTACCAGGAGCAATGTCGAGGTATATTTAAAGCTATGAAATGATAATTTAGTACTTTTTTCATGGGTCAAACACTGAGCAAAGACCTTTTCCTCAAAGGGCATCAAATAGACTAATCCATTACAGTTACTCTTGGGTTGAAGGTTGCAGATTAACCCACGTGTGACAGAGCAGGGGAGAGACGGATAAGATAGATGAAAAGTTTCCAAAAACAGCTTCCTTTCCTAATTACCCAAAACACAAGCCTGTAACACTTACTTCCCTCTCAAAAGCCACACATTTATAATACACCATCAATACCACCATTCCATGTCTGAGCTTTATTATACTGCTTTCCCCATTTTTTATTCTAATTTAACATTTGCAATAATAATAATAATAATAATAATAATAATAATACACAAAAATAAATTTAATTTAAAAAGCTAGCATTTTTAGGCTGCCTAGGTATGCACCACCCTAGTATAACCTTTACCGTCTGCCTTTCAGAATATGTCTCTATCAGCATTGCACATCTGGATCCTAATATTTTTTGCCTATTCTTCTTGGCAACATTGCTTACATTTGGTCAAAATGGATGGAGACGGATTGTAAACAGCAGATTTCAAATCCAGCCTCTAGATCCATAATGTTGACTGGGCCATTCTATCAACTTCAGGTTTATAGTGCTCAACCTCTCCAGTGTAGTTTTGGCAGTGAGTTTAGGGTCACTGTCCTGCTGGAAGGTGAACATCTATACCTCTTTGCCCTATACATTTATTCTCAAGTCTCTCACAGAAAGGAATAGGATTTTATTTCTTCTATGACTGCTCTACATATGACACCATCCATCTTGCCCCTGAGCCCTGATCGGTTTCCTAGTCCCTGCTGATATGAAACATATTTATAACTAAATCCTCATTTATACTTTTCCAGATGTTCAGTATTCTGATTCTGTTTTTAATACATGCTCTCTGACTAACTCTGGGTTCTTCAAGGAACAGGTGTATGTATACTGGTGCCACAGATATTACACTTTAATGGCACACAGATAAACTCTATCCAGACAAAATAATATCTAGTCTATCTGGTTGCACCAGTACTAGTGGAAGGATTTAGGAGATATAGGGGTGAATACTTATATACTACTTCATATAGATTCCTGATAATCCTTTATTATAATTTAACTGGTACAGCTCCAGGCTGTAACACTACAAAATGTTCAAGACGTGAATATTAATGCAAGTATCAGCTTACTCTCTTCCATCTCCCTTCCATCTCTCTCTCTCCCACACTCTTTTTCACACACACTCACACACACTCATACTCCTCCATCTCCGTCTTCACCTCTTGCTCCCTCCGCCCATCATTCCTCAACTCTCATTACCGATGTTCACAAGTCCTTACATTATTTCTCTTTCAGCACCTCTTTTGCTCTGTCCTCTGCCTCTCTCTATTCCTTCAACATCTTTCCTGCAATTTCTCAACATTATGTCCCATTACTCTTTTCACATACCCAGTGGAATTTTAAGAGGAGAAGTGAAAAGGTGCCTATAAGGTGATGGCTCTGGGGAAGTGTTAGCGTTCGCTCTGAGGTTCTCCTGCAGGTGAGGCAGATTTATGGGTTCCTGCGTCTGAAAGAAATTAGCAACTGGACACTCAAGGTCCCTGAAGAACAGTTTCAGGTGCTGAAGAACTTTCCCACTAAAGGAAGACTCAAAGTTGAGGTCAAAGTCTCCTAGGGTGGAGCTTGTTATGTATAGTTCTGCTATTACAGAAATACAACTGCTAAAAAGACATGTGGAAATAGTCCATTTATATAAATGAACTGAACAAGACAGAATGTTTTGGTGTAACAAAAAAATATATATAATAAAATGAGATAATAAAAAATCATCATTACATGACCAGATCAGACGAAACTTTTTTCTCTCATCTTTTGCACTGTTTTTGCAAAGAAAATTTGCAAAGACATGCTTGTTATAAAATTGCCCGTAAACAGAAACACTGCTCATGTTCAATGCTAGTTGGACTCTGGATAGTCCTCCTCTTTTCTAAATACTAATGACTGCTAAAATTAAAGCTCAGTGTCTCTAGGGTATATTCCTGCATCATGGGTTTTTATTTGATACAATTTTCGGTGACTTCTTTGGTGATTACTTCACCACAAGCAGTGAAGTAACAATGTTTAATTCTCAAAAGAACCCAAAGTAACAACTCAGAATGATAAATTTATTTTAAGACTCAATGGCACACAGCTAATTTTGCATTAAAAATTGTTCACAAAAAGGAAAAAAAAAAGAGAGAGATTGTGCATCTCTATAAAATTGCTGTAGTTTTTTTTTTTTACTAGGTTTATACTAAAGTCAGATTAGTAAAAACCCCAACATTTTCTGTGAAAACCTGGCAGTATATCCGAATTAACTGTCAAAATTAGCATTGATTGGTTTTGAGCTTTGCATTATTCATAGCAGGTCTGATAGGTCAAACAAAATCTTTTCACAATTAACATGTAATTAAAGGTGACCTATACACCCAGCATGGACTCCAGAAGACTTCTGAAGGTTTGCTGTGCTATCTGCTATCTGTGCAACACATTCTTCTGTAAACTTTCTGTAGGATCAGATTAGACGTCCTAACCCAGGTCTTGTATGGTATTCTTGGTATGAAGTGGTGTTATTACCTTCCAAACCAGCCTCAGTGTCATGGGTGCCCAAGGCTCACTGAGGTGTGTAGGGTGTGGTAAGATCCCACAGAAGATCTGAAAGCACCAGAAAGATCTGGTGCTAACTTCTCAGTGCCAGATACCACAGCACACCTTCACAGGTCTTGTGGAGTTCATGCCCCGACAGGTCAAAGCTGTTTTGGCAGGTGTTGTAATGTGTATTTCAAGAACCCATTTTTTCTAGTGATAGTATGTTGTTCTCAGAAACAGGTCTGAAAAGCTGAAAAGCTATAATTTACGACATTATAGTGTATTTGTGCAACAAAGCAAAGCAATAAAAAAACATCACTCATGACTTGTTTCATGTTCACCATGTAGTTGCCTTTTTTAAGTGCACTAAAAAGTATTGAAATCATATATTTGGAGCAAAGTTTATATCACTCATGTTAATGGTCAAACTTAGAAGAAACACAAACCAGGACCTCAAAAAGCTAATTTTTGCGTCTAAAATTATCTTCTTTTTTCTACTGTCACTCGGTCAGACATGCACATATCAACCACATCCACCTCATCTCTTACCCAGTGGCAAGGTTAAAGCAAACCTCAAACATACACAAATCCTGATTTCAAGACCAGAATGAATAAACAGCGATAAACATATGAATACACAGAATCCACCCATGCAAACACACCAAGCTGCAATGACATTAACAGTCACAAGAGCTCTACTGAAATCTGGTTTCCTTCCCACTTATATACAAGATATATACTGTAGAATATTATATTATATATTTTGGCCATAAATCAGTACCATATTCATACTCAGATGTCAAGAATCTAGCAGAACAAAACCTCGCCATCATCCATTTTGTGCTCTCCACATCTACTACACCTCTGTTCCATGACTGTCGATGACATTAAACACATTCATCTTTCCTCCATCATCCAGTCTCATCTGACTCTTGAAACGAACAATATACTGCCAACTGTTAAAGTCAGTGCAAGACAGCCAACTTTATCATCCTCATTATAAATAGTTCTCTGTGTGCCGACACCATGCAGCTATTCATTCAGCATTCGTGTTGTCCTAAACAACCAGCAATGATGCATTCATGCCAAAAAACATCATTGTCTACTGAACAGAAACATCAATGTCATGCTCTGTGATGAAACAGATCTACAAAGCCCAAAGCAGGCACTTACCAAAACCACATGCTATGAGCCCTCTTATGAATAACTCTTGTCCTGCAAACATTTCAACCATGGCACTACAGACTACAGAAGTCATGCTCTGATAAATTTGTCAAAAAGAATTTAAAAGCAGGGGAGTTACATATTTCTACAGAATAACTCAAAAATGATAATTATAGTTTATCATTTAACATTTGAGAAATAACCACTGACTACAAGTTACTAAATTATACAGAGGTTATTTCAATGGGTACATTGTGGGTGTGGACATATTTTTATATATTGGTGGTTTTCAGGAAATATCAAGACAATCATTGGAAAAATAAGTCACACTGTCAGGGCATGCCCTTATCAAAACCAAAAACTATGACTTTTCTGACCATACTAAAGATGAGGCCATTTCATAATATGAATATTTACACATTTTCAATAACCTCTTTGACCATAATCTTTCCTAAAAACACTGGATAAGAGGCAGAAGCTCACAGTTGATAAGACACCAGTTTGTCGCATTGACAGATTAGGTGATTAAGCACTTCCCCCTACCAGCATATTATAGGGAAGTGGGAGGAAACTGGAGATCTTAGAAAGACCCACACAGACACAGGGTAAATATGTGCACAGACACTATCCCAAGCTCAGGCTCACCCTGGAACCATGAGGTGACAATGCTAATCCAATACGATACCCAGTTTTAAATGTTACCCGGGTTAAAAAAAAAAGAAAAAAAAAAACAAAAAAAAGAGACAATGAATACTTTAGTCTTTTACTTCAAATGTACCAGCATGATAAGAAGAGGAGAGACAAAAATAATCATCAAATATTAATGGAAAAACAACTGCATTGACTAAAAGAAGGTCATTTGGCAGTAGTCGTAACAGCTGTTTTACAGTAAAACCACTGCAAGACTGTGGCTCTTAAATACACTGTATATTATACACAGTATACATTAGGACTATAAAAGCAGTACTATTGTATACATTTTTGAATGATGGCACTGAAATTGAAAAAAAAAATTAAACACAAAAAGCAAACATTTGGAATATATTGGGGAGAAAATTCTTGGTCAGAGAAACAACTGTAGTAAATGGTTTGAAATACATAAACAAAATGGCACTGAAATTTGAGGAAAAATCACATGAAACTATTTCAGCAGCATGGATAAATATGATATGATAGAACATAGAAACGCACAGAAAATCTGGATATATTATCGCCATGCAATAAAGTGTAACTGATGCCACGGTTGCCAGGATAAGCTTTATATATTTTTCACATATACACTACAGTACAGTGAAATTCTCTTCTGTTCTCAATTTGTTAGAAAGCTGGGGTCGGATGCACAGTCAGCCACAATACAGCACTCCTGGAGCAGAGAGGGTTAAAGAACCAACAGTGGCAGATTGGCGGTTTTGGAGCTTGAACCCACGACCTTCTGATTAGCAGCTTTTGGCCACTTAACCACTGAATCACCACTGTTGGCTTAATTAGAATGAGGTTGTGGGTAGTAAAGCAGGCTGCTGGTTGCATTGTTTGGGCTAGTTTGCAGGTGGTGGCCTTAAATTTAATACATTTCTGTAAACGCAGGTTATGACACAGGGAAGTGTAGACAGTGTGTCTACGATACATCTTGATTGTTTATCACCTTGTTATGTTCTTGATGCATCTTTGAAACATCATTGGTTTAAAATTACATGTTTAATATTGCCTGGGATAATAGATTCAGCAGACCAGAATCGGAGATATAACAGATCCATTACAATACGGAATACACGTGATCTCCAGCACTCCCAAGACATGTAACACAGCTACATCTAGTGGGCCTGCCTAAAACAACATGGTCCGTTGGTTTAATGATATACATGTGCCTTTGCTAAAGATGTAGTGATGCACTGTTTCAGCCTGTATTAATATTTGAAAAGTTCCAGATAAAAATAAACAATCATCTGGAGATTTTTCCAAAAAGTCACTAAACCTAATTCCATCAGTAATGTATTTTGAACCGTTAATTTTTTTTAATAAAGTGGATTATAGAGGTGACGATAAAAAGGCATTCTGCTGATACTGCAAATCAGAAAAGCGTGCACACCACGGTGAACAACTTTTCCTGGAAAGACTGGAAAAATTAAGCCGTCTGTTTTCTTTTTAAAAACATGTGGGACTTATTTTAGATTTCTTTTCAGTTTTTGAGCAGTAACTGGACTGGGAAGATTTGGCAACCTTGGCCCAGATAGGAATTCAGCACTTTAAAACAAGATGAGACTACTAATAAATGCTACTAATGCCTTGGGGAAATATACAGAAAAGAACCAATTACACACTATACTGCCTCATTATTAAAACTCTTTAGTATCAAAGCTCAGGCATGTGGAAGCGTGTAAAACAGAGTTACTCTTTTTTTTTGTATTATTGATAATAAAACCACTCATAGCAGAAGTACATTTCAAGAGAGAAAAAGCTCACATGGCTACAACACAACACTCCTTAAAACATACCGGCATGGCAACTGTGGTTAGCTTAGCTGAATTTGCTTCAATTCAATTAGGCACTTTGCTTGATGGAACAAAAGAAAAGTCCAAAGGTTTTCAACATAATAATAATTAAAAAAAAAGTGTAATACATCTAAGAAGCCAAGAAGATAATTACAGTAAAGGAAGCAACATGCTCACATGTTGTGAAACGGATGTTAAAACACCACATTTTACTGCAATTATAATTAAAAAAAAAAAAAAAGCTAAACACTGATGAATCGCTTACAATGCTCTATAATTGCACCGCCTGTCCTGGTTTACTGAAGGCAGATGAGGGCTTTTCAACCTGGCTGCAAATGTCCACAATCCTGACTCAGCCTATCTGGAGTTCATTTAACTAAATGTAATCTGTTTTCTGGGAACACAGAAGAGAAAATTTGGCTAAATCAGCTCTGGATTTGAAACTATGGTGGTCTTTCAGGGGTGGTCCCTTTGAAATATGCTAACTGATTTGATCAAGTTAGATAACTTGACATTGCGATAGATTTAATTTAGCCAATAACCTCTAAAGATTGTAGTACATATTAGTACCAGCCAGTGATTATTTTGATATCTGGTTTTGAAATAGTTTGATATGTTGACAAAAGGTTTGTCATTTGGCTGTAGTTACCTATGACCTAGATTTATTTTAATCAACTGAGCAATTATCAAAAAAGGTAACTTAATTTTACAAAAATGAATATACAGTGTGTGTGTGTGTGTGTGTGTGTGTGTGTACATATAGTCTAGACACACAGGCACATAAATTATTTATTAGGGGTAAATATTGGTAATATATCATTGGGCTGTTTTTTTTTTTTTTTTTGACATACACACTGTACTTAAAAATTAAATGGGATATGCTAAAGTAAGGGTTTGTTCAGGAAAAATAACTGATATTACTGATTTGTAAAAAAAAAACAACACTAGGTTTAAACTGCATTAAAGCATCATGTTTGTCAATCTCACAAAGGATGTTGAAATTTGCATCATTAATGATGGAAACCTGACTAAAAATTCATTAAAAATAAACATATTTACCCATGTGTCTATACTATGAGAACAATGTTAAATGTTAAGTGTAATAAAAATGGAATGGTGGATCACTTTATAAATGCATGGTGCCATAGTGGAGTACTAAATCTTTCTCTTTTCTTTCTTTTATGTGCACTTACTAAGACAGTAGATATTGTTTAGTGGTTAGTATTATTGGTATCAGTATTAAATATGAGCCTAACAAGACAGAATTTACTGAACTATTATATAATTTTTTAATCATAATTATCATCTCAGAGATAACTATTATCTCAGTTATCATGAACGAAATGAAGACAGTCTGAGGAAGTTTCAGACCTGTGAGGAAAAATTTATATTGCCCACTCAGTATGTATTAGGCATTTTTCTACCTTAACGAAAAACATGACTCATTATTTCATGATTTCATTAACTGTAAAGAGGAACTTTACAGAAAAAAGGTACCCATAAATTATATGAATACTCATGTCTAAGGGCAATATCATCTCTTTTTCTTTAATTAAAATGCCTCTTGATGAAACATCACATCTGCCACCTAGTGGTTAACAGTGGTTAAGTAAGTGTTAACCAGGGAATGGTTTACACTCATCTGAATTGTTATGTAGTTTATGAATTTAACAAAAATTACGGGCCATCCTGTTGAAAGTCAACAGGATTGGGTTTTTACCATTTGTTGTTTTTTTTTTTTTTGTTTTTTTTAACAGATGGATTGGGTTTTTACAATTTTTTTTTTTATTTGCCCCGAATGACTGAAATATATACTTGTTCTATTAATAATAATAATAATAATAATAATAATAATAATAATAATATTATTATTATTAGCATTTTGTTTGTAATTTAATGTGACGCTTTTGCACACTTTTAGTGTGTGCGTTTTATCTCTGGGTGTGTATCTTTATTTTCTGCTGTCTTAGGTAGCATCAATATTAGCAGTAAGCATGTTTGGTCTTTATGTACTTTATACACACAACATTCTACTCTACTAAATAGTATGTTGTTAGCATACTAGTGTCGTCAGTGCTATTTAGGCATCCTGTTTGGTGAGTAGAATGTGGCTCAAGGCATGACGCAGCCCTGAATTCTTAATGAACATGTACCTTATATCCATAGTTTGTTGTCTGTAGTATTGCAGCATTATTTTTCACAGCACCTTTATACCAGCTACATGACAATTCAAGCTTTGAATTTTAAACCTATTATATGAGAGTTGTGAGATCATTCCACACAGTAAAGAAGGAATATTCTATAAAATGTTATTCCACAATTTAAATAGCTCGCAATAGCATTTCGTTTCACCCGAGAATTCCAGAGTCTTAATTTAGCAGCTTCTACAATGCTGATGTCTTAATATAATAACTACACGTTCAGTTAATGTTTAAATGCTGTTTGAACCACTGTGCAACATTGTGGAAACAGTCTGACTGAGTTACCACTTTAGACAGGGAATGTCCATCACCGTCATACCACAACAACCTGAGAGACAGAGAAAGAGAGTGACAGGAAAAAGAGAGAGATATAGAGAGAGAGAGAGAGACTTAATGAAAGTTAGCATAGGACTCAAAAGACAAACAGTATGTGTGTCTGTAGGCATGTTTTATGTCTTGGTGGGGACCAAAACGCCATTGATACAATGATAGGAATATTTGACCATTTTGACCATGGGGGACATCTTGCTGGTCCCCAGGAGAAAAATCGATGTCAAGGTTAGGTTTAGGCATAGCATAAAAATAGCCATTAGGCTATATAGCATGTAAAGGGATGGTCCAAAAAAGAATAGAAAGACAAGTGTGTGTGTGTGTGTGTGTGTGTGTGTGTGTGTGTGTACACACATACCTGACAGGTGAGTTCCTGCTCTTGAGGGC
>JAOVVF010000031.1:7841501-7855510 GCA_028565595.1 Duopalatinus emarginatus | reverse complement strand
GTGTGTGTGTGTGTGTGTGTGTGTGTGTGTGTGTGTGTACACACATACCTGACAGGTGAGTTCCTGCTCTTGAGGGCTTTGTAAAGCTCCAGACCTTGATAAGGTGACACCCTCTTATCCTTCCCACCTAACATAAGCAACACTGGAGTGCGGATCTACTCCATACACACATACATACATCGGTTAATGAAAACTTATTGTGCAACAGACACTTCTAGCAATGTGGTAGTAAAAACATCTGTAGATGTGTATACCTGAGCCGCATGCACTATAGGTGATTTCTCCAGCATGGTGGTCAGGGCTTGTGGAGTGGGCAGCTGGTCATAGCTGTATTCCAGACCAACAGATGAATATCTCCTGTAGTGTGGCAGCAGAACACACAGCAGCTCATTTACTACAACTAGTGTTCTGTAGCAAGGCTGCTATCTGTTATACTCATAACATGATACACATTCATAGCAGAACACACACTGATCAGCCATAGCATTAACACCACTGACAGGTGTTCTAACAATGACTGATCATCTTATTACAGTAGCACCGGTAAAGGGGTGGGATACATTAGAGACCAAGTGAACTGTTAGTTCTTAAAGTTGATATGTTGGAAGCAGGAGGATGAAAATAGACCAGACAAAAACCAAATTGTGATGGCTAGATGACTGCATCAGAGCATCTCCAAAATAGCAGGTCTAGTGGGGGTGTTCCCAGGACGCAGTGGTTAATAGCTACCAAAAGTGATCCAAGGTAAGACAACCAGGGAACAGGTTAGGCTCATGGGCACTCAAGATTTACTGAGGTGCGTGAGGGAGAAAGTTAGAGATCGCATAACACCAACAGCAGTCTTGTGGAATCCATGTCTCAGTGGGTCAGTAGCTGTTTAAGCAGGTGGTTTTAATTTTTCAATCTGTGTATATTTGTGTTAAATTTATTCAGGTTTGTAAAGAAAATGTGTGAACAATTAGAAAACACCATTACTTCTACAGGTGCTGGTCATAAAATTAGAATATCATGAATATATTATACTCATTTATTACACACAGACTGATATTTCAAGTGTTTATTTCTTTTAATTTGATGATTATAACTGACAACTAACGAAAACCCCAAATTCAGTATCTCAGAAAATTAGATTTTAAAAAAATGCTGGCCAACTGAAAAGTATGAACATGAAATATATGAGCATATACAGCGCTCAATACTTAGTTGGGGCTCCTTCTGACTGCAGCAATGCGGCATGGCATGGAGTCGATCAGTCTGTGGCACTGCTCAGGTGTTATGAGAGCCCAGGTTGCTCTGATAGTGGCCTTCAGCTCTTCTGCATTGTTGGGTCTGGTGTATCGCATTTTCCTCTTCACAATACCTCATAGATTTTCTATGCGGTTAAGGTCAGGCGAGTTTGCTGGCTAATTAAGAACAGGGATACCATGGTCCTTAAACCAGGTACAGGTAGCTTTGGCACTGTGTGCAGGTGCCAAGTCCTGTTGGAAAATGAAATCTGCGTATCCATAAAGTTGGCCAGCAGTCTGTTGTTCAAGAGTGGCTTGACACAAGGAATGCAACAGCTGAAACTCATGTCTTACATACGTGGTTATTGAAGCACTGACTCCAGCTGCAGTTTCACAATCCTCTCCAGGGTGCAGTTATCTCTATTGCTTGTACACTTTTTTCTACCACATCTTTTCCTTCCCTTTGCCTCTCTATTAATGCGCTTGTACACCCTGCTTGGTCGTCTTTTGGACAACTGTTAAGTCAGCAGTCTTCCTCATGATTGTGTAGCCTACAGACCTAGACTGAGAGGCCATTTAAAGGCCTTTGCAGGTGTTTTGAGTTAATTAACTGATTAGAGTGTGGAACCAGGTGTCTTCAAAATTGAACCTTTTCACAATATTAAAAGAAAAAAAAAAAACTTGAAATATACCAGTCTGTGTGTAATGAATGAGTATAATATACACATTTCACTTTTTGAATGGAATTATTAAAATAAATCAACTTTTTCATGATATTCTAATTTTATAACCAGCACCTGCTAATCATGTCTTAAGTTTAAAATGTTAAATTCTCGTATGTCCTAAATGTTTACCAGTCGGTGATGTCACTGGTCCCGAGCAGTGTGGCTGCGTTGATGACAGGGTTCCGTGCTGCACACGCTCTATAGAACTCTGGATACTGACCAATCAGATGACAAGCCAGGAAACCACCATGAGACCCACCCATCACAGCCACCCTATCTGGATCAAGGGTCTTGTTATTCTGCAGGACATGCAGCACAGCCCTCTGGGTAAGAGATGTAGATGGGAAAGGTGAGGAGAAAAAAAATGATGACTTTAATTTCAGATTTAACACTTATCTATGTATTGCATTAACAATCAAACAAAAAACCATTTAACATTTTATGTTATTATTGTTTACATTATTACATTGTTATTATTGCTGTTACTATAATTATTATGAAAAAAAATCCCTTTTGTTTTTCTATTTAATGACCGGTAGCTTATAATGTTATTAAAAAATTCGTTTCCAGCTTTGACTATTTTAATGATGAGGGTGTGTATCTACACAAACCTGCACGTCTTTCACATCCTGACTGCCGATGTTTCCAAGGAGAGAATCAATACCGTCTTGACCAAAACCAGTGGAACCTCGATAGTTTACTATTTAGACATGCAATTGTCCAGGCATTTGTTTAAGGATTTATCAAAGTCAGATCCATGTCTATATTTTAATAGCAAAGACAACACTCGCAGAATCGTAACACTGACCCATGAGTACGGCGAAACCCAGTTTAGTTAAAGCTGCAGCAGTGACGTTCCAGTCAGCAGCAAAATGAGAATGAGGCCCTCCTACACACACACACACACACACAGAGGAAACACTGAAACAAATACTGAAAGGAGATCTACTGGGAAATATATAATACTGTGAAAAGTGTGTGTCCATGTACCATGTATGAAGATGACCAGAGGAAACTTCATAGCCTTGAAAGGGCTTGCTGGTTTTAACAGAGTGGCACCAAAATTCAGGCCAGCTAATGAGATAGAGACAGACATTAAAAAATAAACTAAAATGATTACATGTTCTACAGCAGGTTTACTTTACACTTAGACATGCTACTCACAGAACTGATGGTTTTCCTCTTCTGGTGCGGGAGTGATTATCATTGACTCCCAGTCAAAGTTCTCATATGTATTAGCTCCACCCAGGTGAGACCACTGTACACTATGTGTATCCTTTCCATCGGGTACAAACCCTATTTTCTACACACATACACACACACACACGCAGAGAGAGAGAGATTTTACCAACCATCTTTGTTAGAACTTTCCATAGTGATAAAAAAAATAAAAAAAAATAATAATAATAATAATAATAACAATCCAAACCCTATCATTACTAACCAAAAGCAAAAGTTTTGCTCATTTAGCTTTTTGAATAAAAATGTTGTTAAAAAAAAAAAAATTGAAAAGTCAGCATATGCCTTGTCCTGAAGTTTCTCGAAGAGTGTAAATGTGTCCATATGTGTCCGTATGTGGCAACTATTCTGATATGTCACATAACCTGTAGACAGTTTTGTCTTGCTGTTGTTGTTAAGACCTTCAACTGACTATTATTATATGCAGCTAATTAATACTATGCCTAACCCTGACCTTGATGATAAAAAAGCAACTTTTCTCTCATTATTTTTGCTTAAACACACACATACACACATATATATATATATATATATAAAATGTAATTGTATATATATATAATTTATGATGATAAATTGTCTATGTGGAGAGCATTTGCTACATTTATTTACACCAAGAACCAAGTTGCATAATGTGTTCTATAGATATATGCACGTATGTGTGTGTGTGTCTGTGTGTGTGTGTGTGCGCGTGCAAATGAGTGTACCAGGCTAGGGGGTTGATTAGGAGAAGAACAGCCCAACACCATCAGGTCTTTCATTACTGCCAACAGCCTGACACTCCCAAACTCTTTCCCTGTGGACATAGACACACACACACATAAAACCAAACCTCAAACAAAATTACCAGGCAATAACTTGAGCATACAGGCAGCAAAAATAAACACATACATACACGCAGTGTCCTGTACAGATGTTACTCTTCCAGTTCGTCTCTCTACACAGAACAGCAACTAACAGAGCAGAAAACATGGGTTTATTTTACAATATTCAGCCTGAGAATACAGACAGCATACAAAAGGTTTCCGGTATATTCTATCTCAACCTGTGTATTTGGCTTCCAAACACTTTTCCTGTATTTGATGTACGTTTGCTGTACCTTGCTGTTTTCACAGGCGCTGCTGAAGAAGATTCTTTCACTGTCTGAAGACCAGCAGCGACGAGGAAGAGGTTCATACACACCCATAAACTGACCTATACACACATGATGTCACATCACATACTCAGGGTACAAAAATAAATAAGGTGAAAGCTAGAGGAATAGACTGAGGTGGACTGAGATGGAGAGATACTACTGTGTGTAGGTACCATTCTCTGCTCTTCTCACTATATCCACCAACACTGAGGTAGTTTTGTTCTTCATGTCATACTGAGAGAGAAAGAGAGAGAGAAAGAGAGAGAGTAGAAGAAGAAAGAACAAGTCTTGTTAAAGATACATTTAGATATAAGGCACACGAAAGGAGCATGTGTCAATGGAGTCGGTGATAAAAAAGCATGAATCTTTACCAGCATCATGCGAAGACACTGTTGATGTGGGCCAAACACTTGTCCCTGTAGATAGACCAGCCAGAGAGAGTCTGGACTCAGACAAGGAGTCATCACCGAGCCGGAATCACATGACAACAGCTCTAATGTGGGTCAGTGTTCAAAGAGAGAGACAAAATTTAAAGTATGTATAGTAAATCATGAATGTCTAGATTATTAGAGTACATTCATAAGTAGTTATTCACATATAGTAAAT
The DNA here is from genome assembly GCA_028565595.1 of Duopalatinus emarginatus. Lineage (NCBI taxonomy): Eukaryota > Metazoa > Chordata > Actinopteri > Siluriformes > Pimelodidae > Duopalatinus > Duopalatinus emarginatus. The sequence continues at coordinate 7,850,582 of JAOVVF010000031.1, read as the reverse complement.
CTTACCACAATTTCCTTTCAGGTCGATAGAGAAGACAGCTGATCTGCAACAAGGTACACCTCATAATTAGTTAGCATCGACAGAAATTATGTAGCTGTGACATGTTAGCATGCCGACTTTGCTCTCCTACCTCCGATTAGAGCAGAACTTCAGACCCAGTCGGAAGGGTTTGTGCCACCAGCCAACGAAGATGACAGACTTGCCGTCTCCTGTCCACAAGGCCTGAGTAACAGTGTTACCAGGTAAGTAAAGTCACAAAGTATTTACATTCTTACTGCCAGTTCCGCACAAGTGTGAGCCCTCTCTACCAACACACCTACGATAACTCATCAGCTTTTTATAGATGATCAGGTGTGGAAATTGGTCAGTTAGACAAAATAAGTGAGTAGCCTACTCAAATTAGTGAAGGGTTGGGTAGGGAGAAGAGAGGGTTTATATATGACTCAATACAACCCAGTAAAAAAAAATCCAAAATGCATGTCTGTGTGAATCCTTTATTTAATGTCATAAGAACATCTGTGCAGGACAGTGCCTGAAAATCCCTGATATTGAAGATGTGGTTGTGGCTCTATAAATGGTATTGGGTTTGTTTAGCTGGCATTCCGTGGGACCCCTGGTTTGTCTACAAACAAGTGAACACTGTGTGTGTGTCTCCTTTCTGACGAGTTACACTCATTCATGTCCTGCATTCATTCTGATAAATTTAGCCTCATCTGAATTCCATCCAAGTCACCAGATCTCAATGTTATCAAACACATCTGGGAGGCCACGTAACTGGTGTACAAGATTTTTTTTCCTAGTGTGTTCTATTCCTTACAATAACAATAAATTAAATAAATTAGCAATAGCGGGTTACCTGTCCAGGTGACACATGAGGTGGGACTCCAGGGCACAGGGTCACTTCTTCTTTAGTTAGATTAACTACACATAACACTGGGGCACTTTTACCAACCAGACCTTCACCCCAGTCTTCCACATACACATTCTTGTCCTGAAACACACACACAGGCAGGATATGATATGAAGTACAGCCTATCCTAGTGACAGGATGCCACATTTGTTATAGAATTGTAATCTGCTCCATGTTATAATGTTTCGTATATAGGAAAGAATAATATTTAAAAATGCCTGTTTACTTCTTCTTCAGGCACACCCAAACTTGTACTGTCTCTGGCTGACGGCTCCGCCCTCTTCTCTGCTACGTACAGTAACCTTCCCTCACATGGTGACCAAGCTAGACATGCAAACTGTGCTAAATACACAAACACATACAATTAAACAACATACAAACCAACATTCCAAAATAAAACAGAAGGCCACTGTACCATCTTCATAGACTTTTCCATGCTTGTCCATGCTGGTAAGGTCTAAGCTTTTCTCCAGTCCATGGCATCCCCATACCTGAACAGTGACAAAGCACCCAAGCTTAAAAAAAGAAATCATACTTGTCATGGCTAGTGGTGCTAATGGTGATCTTTTTGTATACTCATATATACCTCAAGGTACTGATGCCCCACATCTTCTCTGATGACTGCTCTACGTACACCAGATGGTGCATGACTACTAAGCAGCCTGCAATTAGAGAACGAAATGTGGTTTAATATATTTGTGTGCTTTTACTTTTTACATCATTTGTATTATATGTATATAGTATGTGTGTTTAATAAATAAATTCATATTATGTATTTGTATGTATGTGACCGAAATGTATGTGAAAGTGTGCAGGTCAAACACTCCACACATACACAGTGGGTCTTCTGGGTATGCATGTGCAAATGCCTTACTCTCCATGTGTGTTTGTGGAGGGTCCCAGACACACAGTCTTTTCCACAGTATTTTCTTTACATTGAAGGTTCCAGTGCTGAGTAAAGCGCAGTCTAACGCCTCTGTCAACATCACACTGACTCCACTCTTAAAAGAAAAAAAACAACAAAAAAAAACGATTGACTTTAGCAATGACTTTTGTTAGAAAAACAGAAAGTAAGCTGTATACCCATTATAGATAGGTAGGTAGGAAGGAATGTAGGTAGGCAGGTAGGTAGGTAGATAGATCTGTGGTAACCCAACCCTGTTCCTAGAGATATACCTCTCTGAACACGCTAATTTTGTTAATATTTCTGCCCTATAAAAGTCAGTGTGTGTTCATAGTAGCATGGTAGATGCAGAGCGGTGGCTAAGCTGTCATTATTGTTTGTCATTACATTGCTACATTTACATTTACATTTGCGGCATTTGGCAGACGCCCTTATCCAGAGCGACTTACAAGAGTGCTTTGTTAAGTTCTCGGAGTATCTGAAACTAGTAAAGGTAAATCAGGATTCAAGAACTCAGACCAGAAACCTACTAGAAAAGAGTCATGTAGTAGCATTTAGAACTTTCTACACAAATTGCTACATTGCTATAGTATATACTGGTAATCTATAGGCCATTGATATAAAGACAGGCATTACTAAAGGTTTTGGATATTCTATGTGAATTTTTAGTTTGGGTTGTAAAACTAAATCACTAACATCTATGAAAAAAAGATTAATATTGAGGCCCAGTGTACAATAGCAGACACTGAATAAGCATAATGATGGCTGCCAAAATGCTGATGTCATTGTCCTTCTCACACATATAAACAACTTTATATATTTTGTAGTTTGATTGGTTACTGATTGTCCTTAGGTTTGATACAGGTTAAATAATTATAAACAAAATTCTGAATGTAAATTCTGCACACTGTAACAGTGTTAGTAATAATCTAAGCTTACCAGTGCTTACGGTGAGGTTCTGGGTCTTGGTGTCAGACCTGATGCTTTTTTCAGTAGTGATGGAGGCAGACACAGGAACAGGATATCTGTTGTAGCTTTTGAACACATGTCTGACCATACCATCCTCCATCATCATTGTCATCTGCAGAAAATACAACAGCCTCATGTTCAGTGGTTTAACTCACTACCCACAAATTCCAATCGATGGATATAAACTTACATACAAACTTATACACCGATCAGCAATAACATTAAAACCGCCTGTCTAAACAGCTGCCAAACCACCAATGAATAGACTCCAAAGGTGTTCTAAAGGTGTGGTGTGGTATTTGGCACCAGGATGTTAGATCATGTTTGGTAGGTTTTGGATAGGTAGTCATGGCTTGTGCTAAATCTCTACTGTAGACACGTGATGCAGTGTATATGTTAACATCAAAATAAATTTAAAAGCACGAGTACTCTTCTGACCAGTATGCAGTGGAATTCACCTCCTCATTTAACCCACACATGCAGTCAAACACACACACTAGTGAACATTAGGGGGCAGTCAGCACACATGCCCAGAGCAGTGGGCATCCCTTTTATCCGCAGAGCCTGGGGAGCAGTTGGGGATTAGGTTCCTTGCCCAAGTGATGGTTGTGTGGCTCGAACCTGTGACCTTCTAGCTTAAGACCAGTTCCTTAATCACACCCTAGGATCAACGGGCAGCACGGTAGTGTGTGTGCTTGTGGGTTCAATTCTTGCTCTGGTCTGTCTGTGAGGAGTTTGGCGTGTTCCCTACATGTCCATGTGTGTTTTCCTCTGGGTGGATCTATGATAGGATAAATGGATGTACTAAATTCACACCCGGCGTGTGTGTGTGTGTGTGTGTGTATGTTGTACTCTGTGATGGACTAACACCCTGTCCAAGGGGAATTCCCGCCTTGCACCCAATGATTCCAGGTAGTCTCTGGGCAACCCATGACCATGAAGGACTAAGCGGATAACCGAATGACTGACAATGATCGACCTAGGGTTTTAAACCTGCCTGTAGATGCTTACTCTGGATCTTTATATATTACATTACATATATTACTGGACCTTGAAATATTTGGTCATAGCAATACTACTACTACTACTACTACTACTACTCCTACATAATTCATATCTAGCTCATGTGTATATAAATCAGTTAGTGGTTTGACAGAGTCAGTAATGTCAGTTATTCACATTGTATCAATGAGAGAAAAAAATGTTGGTTTATAAATTCACTCCACCTTTATAAAACATCTCAGTAAATAAGTTCATGATTATATTACACCATCTTACCAAAAAACATACTTACAAAGATCGAGTTTCGACACTGCGAAAGTGCGGACGTGAATTTAAAGGCTGCATACAGATTATCAAAAGGGATTGCTGCACGCGCGCGTTGTCCACCCGCGGCTCGTTTGTGTTTGCAGTGTCTTTTTTTTAGCCCCCCCTCTGCTTCTTCTTCCTCTACTACTACTGCTGCTACGACTCGTTATGACCAATGCGTTCTGTGACACATTACCGCCACCTTGTGGAAACACTGTGTATACGTCACACAAAAACCCGACTGTAGGGTTACGCATACGCTCCTGCATACGAGCCAAATAAGCTTTCGAGCCAAATAAGGCTCTTTTACTGCCCTCTTGTGGCTGTACAACAGAATTACATTTTAAGTAAAAGTACACAATTGTGCACGAATTTTGTTAGAGACATTTTTTATGAGTTGTGCATTATTGAGTCACTACAAAAACATTTTAGACAACATTTTCAAACAACAACGACAACAACTATTATTATTATTATTATTATTATTATTATTATTATTATTATTATTATTATTATGTTACAGAAAAGATGTTTGCATGTCAGTAAAGAAAGGAAACTATTAAATAAGAGATAAAAAAAAAACATAATGAATGAAAAGTAAGTGTGACACTCATTCTCTCCAGAAAAAAGTGGCTCAGATTCTCTACGGCACTCAGAAAAACCAATTCCCTAATAAAACTGTATCATGATAACCTGATGATGATAATATTTAAAAAAAAACAAAATAAAAAAAAAACCAAAGTGTAGTTACACCTATTTCTGACTTTCTTTACTTTTTTACTGTTTACTGCTTATTGTGGGATTTTTTTTAATAGTAAAACCCTCTTTACAACATTTCTTTGCATGTGCCTAAGACTTTTACACACTACTGTACACACACACACACACACACACACACATATATATATATATATATATATTTGCAGTACAGTAAAATTTTCTGTACACAGACTAGCACACAGTTTAAACAATAAATAATCTTAAACACTGGAAATAACTGAAAAATAAATTCTAATTCACAACTTTTGACCCCTGGGTCATGGACTGCTGGTCACAGTAATGCGGACAACAGTCTCACCTAGCTGGTGGCTAATGACAAAGGGCAAAAAAAAAAAAAAAGATTTAAGACCAACATCAACAATTTAGAGACAAATTATCGGAGTTATTAAAAGGTCACGCATTAAAAGATCACAGCCACAGGCTTGTTGTTAAATGAAACTGACTACTCTTCTGACCACTTTGCAGTGTAATTCATCTCCACATTTCATCTCCCATTTGTGCAGTAAAAAAGACACATACACACTAGTGAACACTAGGGGGCAGTGAGCACACATGCCCAGAGGTGTGGCCAGCCCTTCTACCTGCAGGGGTTAGGTGCCGGCTTCGGTCAAGTCTTAGAAGATAAGGGCTCGAACCTGGTCCCAAGTTGAGTTCCCTGACCACAAGGCTACAGCTGCCCCTAATCTCACCTTAAGAAACCAATCTTGTAATTAGAAGGTCCGGGGTTTGATTCCCACACCAACAAGATGCAACTGAATAGCCCTTGAGCAAGGCACCTGACACCCAAGTGCTCCCCAAGCACCATTGATATGATTGCCCACCGTTCCTGGCACGTGTCCACTACTACCTAGTGTGTACATTGACTAGCGTGAGTGTGTTTCACTGCACGGGTGGGCTAAATGTGATTGTCAACTTCCTTTGTGTGCACAGTGGTTAATGAGACACCTACAGCAGTAGGCATTAGTACATACTGAGACATATTCCCAGCCACAATGGTAAAATATTAAGCCTACTTCAAAATAGGGACATCTATTTTATCTATATCTAGGCTTCTGAGGTGATTTATTTTTTGTTAAAAATGTCTTTTTTTTAGCATTTGGGTTGCTGACCCCTGCCCTAAGGCTCAAACATCAAGACTTTCACACACACTCCATACACACATGCAGCACAGTAGTATAGTATATGGCCCGTCATATAGGTGTAATACAGAGGGTGTAAATGTTGCAGAGAGCAACACTGGAGTGGCAAAAAACAAAAACTGGTACACCAGTCTAATACTTGGTAGGTCCCCTATAAGGCATCGACTACACGAACCTGCAGACATTCTGTAGAAAATGGACACCGGGAACTAAGGGCACACGAAGCCCAGCTGCCTGTCTTCTGTGGCAGGTGGTGTTTGCAGTATACCCAAAAGCAAAATTTACCATTCTCTATTAACCATTTCAGTTTTAATGCTGAAAATAAGTAGCGTAAATGCTGAAAAACTGGGATACCAGTCTAATACTTGGTAGGTCCGCCATGCTGCATGAGCTTTATGGCAATATTCTGCAGACAGTGAACACTCATTCTTCCTGCAGAATGGTCCACAATTCTGGTTTTATTCTAAGCGTGTAAGATTTCTGTGTTCCACAGGGTGTTGTGTGGCATCCCAGACGTGTTCGATAATGTTGAGATCTGGTGACTTAAGTGGGAATTGCAAAACCCCAAACTCAGATTAGTGTTACTTCAATCATGTGTGTGGTGGTGCATTGTCTTATTGACAATTTATCAGAATGAATGTGTCATTTATGGGTGTAACTCGTCAAAAAGGAGGCTTACATAGTGTTCACATGTTAAAGACATTTGTAGACGTACCATTAATCCAATGGAATGCCAGGTAAACAGTGGTTAGCACTGTCGCCTCACAGCAAGACGATTCAGGTTTAAATTCCGGCTCTCCCTTGCTTGAGTGGGTTTCCTCCAGGTACTCTGGTTTCTTCCCACAGTTCAAAGATGTACATGTTAGGTTGATCACTCACTCTAATTTGCCTGTAGGTGTTGTTCATTATCCATGGTGTTCCCTGCCTTTGCTGATGATGCTGGGATTGGTTCCAGTCCCGGTGTGCCTGACTGGTGGTTTAAAGCAGATAAGATAGTTCAGTTTTTCAGGTACTTCTGTGTATACTAAAACCAGACAATCATTAGCTTGTAAAACCTAATGGCATTCTATTTAATATTAATCTTTTTGGTAATAAATCAAGATTAATGGTTTTTAAAAATAAAAACAGAATTTACTATTATTTTTATTTTGTCACCAGGGGGCACAATTGTATCTGTATTTGTAACTGCATGTATCGCTTGAAAGTAATATTCTGAATAATAGATTTGCAAAAACACATTAGAATTCTTTTTTTATCCAGATAAAATTAAGAAAAGTAGATCTATCCAGTGCTATGTATTTAAGTTTTCTTTACGTAAAAACAGACTGGTTTGTTATAATTAGATTCAATCCAGTTCATTCAATGAAGTAAACACAGTTTAAACATGTCACTGATTGGACTTAATTACCATGTTAAACAGGTTCTTGCATTCTTAATATAAATTAACTTTTATAAATTGATTCACCCGATTAACGAGTCCAAGAATGCAACTGACTCACCCATGATTCACCCAACACTGAAACACCTTAATAGAAAAGTATAGTAAAGTACCATAAACCTGGTATTGGCTGTAAAAGAAAAACCTGTAGCAGCTGGTGGTGGCTCCATAATGGTATGGGGTTGCCTTAGCTGTCATTTCTTGAGACCTCTGATATGTCTACATAAGTCTTTGACAAGTAAACACTTTGTGTACCTCGTTTCTGAGGAGTTACACCCGTTCATGTCCTGCATTCATTCTGATGGGTTTAGCCTCATTCAACAATGCACCACCACACATGTCTGGAGATGTCAAATTATGGTTAGAGAAACACTCACTGCCATTCAAACCTAGATCAGCAGATCTCAAGGTTATTGAACACATCTGGGATGCCATGCAACACATTGTGGGACACAGGAATACTACACCTCGGAATACAAAATTGTGGACCAAAAATACAGAATTGTGGACCATTCTGCGGGAAGTACAGTGTTTATTGCCCACAGACAATTTCTGTATTTCTGCAGTCCCACGGCCCTGTGGGGGACCGACCAAGTATTAGACTGGTGTACCAGTTTCTCTGCCACCTCAGTGTGTATGATTATTAAGAATTTTCAAAGCGTCTTGGGAATAGTTCATTTTGCCTTTGGGTTTCTATGAGAACATCACCTGCCACAGAAGACAGACAGCAATGCTTCATGCACCATTAGCTTCTCTTCACCAACACAATCAAAGCTCTTATTTTAAAAGAACCCACACATCTAACAGCAATGGTTGTAGTCTAATTCTCACACACTTTTCAATCCAGTCTCTTTCGGTCAGATTCAGTAAGCTACAATGGCTGGCTTGTTTTACATAAGATACAAGTGTGCCCGCATCAGTTCCCCAGACAATGCCAATTATTCTGGCAAGTACACTTTAGTTAATGTGTTCAGAGTACTGCAAAAATGAGACTCATGAAAAATGTTTTTGTGATATATTTTACATGTGTACTTCCTAGAGCACTAAGATTACAACATTGACACTGACACAAAGAGGACCTTCCTTTCAAGATAAATTTAACTGTACTGCCGCAGGCCTTTTAGTCTTGCTGCAAACTATAACAGATGTGTACAGGGACCAAGAGGCTAATGAACAATAGAGGCATTTTTATGGCAACTGAGGCTCCAGTCCAATCAACAGAGACACCATGGAGAGAGAAACCATGAGAGACTCGAACTAAAAAAAAAGAAAAAACAACTGTCAAGCAGCATTCTGAGGTATTACAGTTCTGCTAAAAACTACACTCAACCTTTGACCTCTTATGTTCTCCTAAAGTACCAAATATATACAACATAATTTATAACACAGGGTTGAAGGTGGTGTCAGTAATTTAAGTATGAACTCTTTGTAACACCTAATGAGGAGTTACTGTTAAAAAGACCCTATCCTAATTTCAACAATACAAAACTCCTGAACCTGACAACATATCAGGTTGTTTCTTTAGCGACTGCTAAAGTATGGTAGATGTCAAAAACATCTAAGCTCAAGCTCAGTCAGATTAGATGGAGAGCGTTTGTGAACAGCAGTTTTCAGATCTTGCCACAAATTCTCG
>JAOVVF010000031.1:7821971-7841401 GCA_028565595.1 Duopalatinus emarginatus | reverse complement strand
ATCTAAGCTCAAGCTCAGTCAGATTAGATGGAGAGCGTTTGTGAACAGCAGTTTTCAGATCTTGCCACAAATTCTCGATTGGTTTTAGGTCTGGACTTTGACTGGCCCATTCTAAGACATGAATATGTTTTGTTTTAAATCATTCTATTGTAGCCCTGGCTTTATGTTTAGGGTCATTGTCCTGCTGGAAGGTGAACCTCTGACCCTAGTCGCAAGTCTGTTTCAGACTCCAACAGGTTTTCTTCCAAGATTGCCCTGTATTTGGCTCCATCCATCTTTCCATCAACTCTGACCAACTTCCCTGTCCCTGCTGAAGAGAAGCAGCCCCAGAGCATGCCGCCACCACCATATTCGACAGTGGGGATGGTGTGTTCAGAGTGATGTGCAGTGTTAATTCTCCGACACACATAGCGTTTTGCATTTTGTCCAAAATGTTCCAATTTTGGTCTTATCTGACCAAAGCACCTTGTTCTACATGCTGTGTCCCCAACATGGCTTCTGGCAAACTGAACTTTTTATGGTTTTCTTTTAACAGTAGCTTTCTTCTTGCCACTCTTCCATAAAGGCCACATTTGTGCAGTGCACAACTAATAGTTGCCCTGTGGACAGATTCCCCTACCTGAGCTACGGATCTCTGCATTTCGGCCAGAGTCGCCATGGGCCTATTGGTCGCATCTCTGATCAGTGCTCTCCTTGTTTGGCCTGTAAGTTTAGGTGGACAACCTTGTCTTTGAAGGTTTACAGTTGTGCCATACTCTTTCCATTTCCAGATAATGGATTGAACAGTGCTCCGTGAGATGTTCAAAGCTTGGGAAATCTTTTTATTACCTAAGCCTGCTTTAAACTTCTCCACAACCTTATTCCTGACCTATCTGGTGTGTTCTTTGGACTTTATAATGCTGTTTACTCCCCAATATTCTACTAAACAACCTCCGAGGCCGTCACGGAGTAGCTGTATTTGGACTGAGATTAGATTACACACAGGTGAACTCTTTTTAGTCATTAGCAGTCATCAGGCAACTTCTGATTGCAACTGGTAATTGTAGTAGGCAGCAAGAGAATAATCAGTTCTTAAAGTTGAGGTGTTGAAAATAGAATAAAAAATAGGCAAGTGTACAGATCTGAGGGCCAAATTGTGTCGATTTGATGACTAGGTCACAGAATTTCCAAAACAGACCAGTGACAGGACCATGGCTCAACCAAGGCTCATTAATATGCTTGGGTATAAAAGCTAGGCCAGGATGGTCTGACCCTCCAGAATCTCACTGAAGGATCTGTTAATATCTGTAAATATCTTGGTGCCAGATATCACAGCACACCTTCAGAGATCTTGTGAAGTCCATGGCTTGATAGGTCAGAGCTGTTTTAGCAGGTAAAATCAGTGTTGACGGGTGAAAAGGCATTTTTCTCTACAAAATGTAAAGTGGAGATAGAACAGCAATTTACCAGAGGATTATTTATTTCAGAAAGATCTGTGGTGATCATGAACTTAAAACCTCTGGCCTATCGGGACACTCTTAGTACCGCTAAGGACAAAGCAAAGTGGAAACTCCATTTTCTGTGATAGCTTAGGACAGCAAATCCTCTGACCTCCCTCCCAGTAAAGTGAACCTCACATTGTATGAGGAATTTGCATTTAAGCTATCTGTGCAGTGAGATGAAGCGGTGGGCAGCCTTATCCACGACATCCAGGAAGTAGTTGGGAGTTAGATGCCATACATTAGGGCAATTCAGTTGTATCTTGTTGGTATTGGGAATCAAACCAAGGACCTTCCTGTCACAAGGCTGGTTTAATAACCTCAAGCCCCCAGCTGCCCCCAGCTATGTAAGAACGAGTTTAGATTGGGAACTTCAAAAAACATCTGACTCTCAGCAGCCCTTCTTGTGTTTAAGTGGGTGCATCAGAGCACAGAAAACACTCAGGTGTGCAGGACCTGTGTAGTCCCACTCCCTGCCATTCAGCTCACAGCCATAATCAGTGCTAGGACCTCCAACATAGTGTTGGACCCTTCCCACCCCTGAGTTCTTTGACCTCTAGCTGTCTGTCAAAAGGCATCACAGCAACTGGACTCATTCCACAAGCCTGCAGCAGCTTCTTCCTCCAGGCTGCCAGAATAAAATAAATGACACCCACACTACCCTTGGCACACTACCCTCACTTGTCAATCACAAGACAGACTACTTCCCTTGACAGTCAACATGCACCAATAGGCTGTTCAGTAGGTTGTTGATTATAGTATTAGTATTTAGAGAAAGAATACAATCTCTGCTATGTAGTATTATAATTTAGCATAGCCAATCCACCTACTGGCATGTTTCTAAGAAGTAGGTAGAAAACTGAGACCCTGATAAAACTCAAGGGGACACAAGGAAAGAGTCCACAAACACTACGCCAATAATCATTTCTATGCTGGCTTAATGCAATTTTTTAATTAAAACTGGGTTGGCTTGCTTAATGTATGCCTCAAGTTAGCAGTTCAGAGTCTGTGCTCCAGAACCAGTGTATATATGCACAAATATTTAAATGTGTCACAATTTGAATAAATATCCAATCCTGATACACAGAGAACGCTTTGCTGGTCATCACACATTTGAGTAAGCAGTGATACCGGAGCTTTCCTAAACCTAAGGCATCTCCAGAACTAGGACACCAGGTTGACATTTTGGACAGCATTTTCAGTAACCAATTCAAATAAAATGAGTACAGATCTATAAAACCACTCACTCTTAAATCAGAAACAAATCATGTATTTGCTAACAATTCTTCTTTTTTATTCATAGTAAATGATAAAGTGTGCCAATCAGCTTGAAAGGGGAAGGAGGTTTGTCCAAGTGCTGCTTGTACTGTAGTCAGACAGGGGAGGTATCCTGTACAGTGGAGACAGAGTCTGGGCTAAAGATGTCTTTGGTCCACACTTAAAAATGATAGGATGGGAATGACAATGTAGGCAAAGAACTACAGAAGGCACTTGAGTTTACAGTTGTCTCATAATTGGAAAAAGAATGAAAAGGACAGGGTTTTTCTATACATCAGGAAGGATTGAACTACACTAGTTTTTTTTTTTTTTTTTTACAACTGTATGTAAACCATAGGCCTAACAATACAACATACATATGTCCCACTACAGGGACTCAAAAACAAATGTATAGATACATATGTACAGATAGAACTGTGGAAGGAAGGGAAGAATGAGCAAGTATAAACTCAAATCAGTGACCCATTAGGAAGAGACAAATTAGGATCATTCAAAATGATTAAACTTTATAAAAAAAAAAAAAAGTCTTTCTTTGGCAAAATTTTACATAAAAACAAAAACGGGCTGGATTTGTAGTTCAACAATAATAATACAGACTTTCTCCTTAACAACCAATTATTAGTATCTGACAAGCATTCAGACGTGCACACAAGCAAAGTGAACCAGATCCCAATTTTATGTAAATTTCAAGCTAGAGGATGATGACGGAAACTTTTGGTGGAGGGGCTGCAGACTCCAGACGAAAACAGTGGTGCCATTTTGCCATTGTGACAAGAATGCACAACTAGATGCAAACACTTCACTGTTGCCACAGTACTGGTAAGCATGCAAGGACTGTACTAAGAGACCATAAATTAAAACCAGGCAGAAGCGGCCGACTGAAACAGAGTTTCAACTCTTCGCGTACTGAAACGCAATAGAGAACATTTTACAAATCTTGCAAGTTCAGCTGTTAAGGCAGTGGAATGAGACTTGCTATCAGGGCATTGAGGTTATTTATTTTAAACTAGACTTTTATTAGATATAGCAGCATGGCCACATCCTTAGGATAGTGTTTTTAATGCACTTCTCAAATTCAAATTAGGTAAAGCACAGCCCTGGTTTTCTGTACGGACTATCAGAGTTATAACGGCTGATGTATGAGGTATATCAGTCACTGTATACGAGCGAGAAGTCCTACATTTCAGTTTTAGCACCTTCATAGGGGTCAAATGACACGTACTCGACAGAAGTCTAAGAAACAAACTGCTGAATATTCCTTTACTTGGTATAAGTGCAGACTGATAGTAATACAGCAAATGTGAAAGTACTAGTCACACACACACACACACACACACACACACACACACACACACACACACAGCCGCATCATAAAGAGTAAAGTGAGGTTGATCTGTGATCAAAGGCAGGTATATTAAATGCACTGTATGCATACTGTGGAAGAATGATCTATGAACAGGTCTAACGTTTGAGCCCACTGTGGCCTTTAAGTAGAGGTGAAATGGTGAGCAAGGCTGTCAAACACTGCACAGCACTCTCAGGGTGAGCCGATTAAAACATAAAAAGAAAAATAAATAAATAAAAATGTAATCACCATGGTGTTAATGCTGGCTGACCACGATCAGAACATTTAGCCCCATGGACAGCCCATGCATTAATTCAGTCAGCAGCACTTCTTCAAATTTCTAGAGACTAACAGTCGAGTTTCTACATTTTACAATCATATGTACCTTCAACACTGTAATTAACAATTGACTTCAGAATCAATGTTAAAATCTAGTAGCCCATCAGCTAAACACCATCCCTTTTAATAAAAAAACAAACAAAAAAAAATTTTCTATATGAAGAACATAAGATATTACCTTAAAGCTCAAAAGCTTGAAATATAATTAGCGCACTATATAAAGTAAAAGAAACACAAATAAAACAGCAAAATTTAATACACAATTTAAAGCTAAGAGAAAGAAATATGAATAGTGCACTACATGTTTACAAATTATGACAAAAGATTAATCAGTGAATGCTTTTAGCAACTATACTGAAATAATGAATTATTATAGGTCTCTCCCAAATGAGAAAAAATAAAAACTAGAAAAAGCGTTAAAGAAAGAAAAATTAAAAGAAGAAATAGCCATGTATTTTTTTGGACAAAATCTAAAGAACATTCAAATTGGGTTAAACATGGAATGCATAACTGAAGGTAGAGCTAAAAACAGAGAAAAGCAAACAAAAGTACTGACAATAAGAAGGGAAAAAAGGGAAGAGGTGGCACTAATGCAAACAAAAAAGAAAGAAAGAAAAAAACCAGAGAAATGTAAACTTGAATTTTATTCTTCATGTGTATGAAACAGCTGAGCAATCAGGGTAGTGTGACTTTAAGGGAGTTGAGGAAGGGGTGTGGATGGGAATTGGATATAGGATATTAGGGTAGGAAGGAAAGGCAATGGGAGGGGATGGCAAACCAGAACAAGGGTGCAGGGTATTTAGGGTGTGTCAGGGGTTTTTTGGGGGTGTCCGAGGTTGCCTCTGTGGCAACCCATTTTGGGATGGGCGATCTTGCCGGTAGGATGACACAGAGGGGTGGGCTTTCATGCTGTTTGAGAACTGCAAGTTGGGGGGGTCATCTTGGCTGCGGTCAGCCTGGTGACGTTGGTCTACCGAATAGCGGAAGTGGGTTCGGTTGGAATTGCGTTCGTAGTATGAGCCGCCATTATTGCGCTGATTCGGATAACCCTGAAATATACGTCTGTTACCCTGAAACACCTACACAAACACACAGACAGATGAAAAGGAATGTTAATAAAGCCAACGTGATTATGAAATTTTCACACTGTGTACTTATACATTATATAAAGTATGAATATTTTTTTCCATGATCGGCTAGTGTTGTAATTTTGCACTTTGTGCCCATTTGCCACACAAAAGGGCGTGTGCCTTGCACGCACTATTACGTCGACAGTGCAGAAACCTTTGTTTAAGGTGTATGTTACCTGTTTGTGTGGAACGTTGGGGCGACTTGTGTAACCAGAAGCCTGGGGCTGAGTTTGAGGTGGAGCAGGAGCTTCTACAGGGGTGGAACCCGTGACAGAGGAAGAAGAAGTGGAACTACAGCGAGAGCGATTGGAATAACCAGTCTGCGGATGATACACTACACAGAGTACAGAAAAAAACAGGGGTGATAACATGTCTGACAAAATGTCAATACTCTATACTCAGACATAAAACCCTACCTGATCCAAAAGCCATGATGCTGGCTTTAAGTGGTTCTAGTTCATAGGTGAACTTGACAGCTTTTCCAAGATCCTCATCATACTTCCTCTCACTCACAAAATGCTGAAATAAAAAGTAGAAAATAAGTTTAACTGTATCCAAACATGCATGTGTATGTTTGTTTGTACATGCCCAGACCTTGATGTCTGCACGGAGCTCTGTTAGCTGCTCTTCAGACATGGAGGCAGACTTGTCAGTAAGTCTCCTTAACTCCTCTGCTCGCTTTTGACGTTTATCCAGGATAGCCACTGCACCAGATGAATACAAAGAGCAGTCAACATCACAGAATAACAATCAAAAAGAGCTTAGCCTAACCCTGAGGGGGGTCTGCTGTTAACAAGCCACTTCTCTTTGTGCAGTTTCAAACACACTTAAAGGAAGGAAGATAATTTCTTCACTGTCACTTTAAAAGTAATGCTGAATATGAGAACAGATACTCCAGTAATTGAATGGAAGAATTTAGCTAAAATGTGCATGAGCAAATATGACTCACCACAGTTAGCACATTTCATCATTTAGTGTGGTAAACCTATTTGCTTTATAAAAGGGCAAAACAAATAAGCAATTATACCCAATGTCTTATAAGCCTCAGATCAGACTTAAAACTCAATTTACAGTTCTGTCAGTTACTGAGGCAACCAAATGGCAACCAAATCATCCCCAGCTCACCCACCCCCTTTACAGTGAAATCAAATTTAAGTTTTCTTGTACATGAATATTGGCACTGTAAACACAAATATGAAGGGGAAGAAAAAGGGGTAAAAAGGGGATACAGATTGGTGTTTTGAGTTTTAGTAAAGAGAAACGGGTCAGCAAGTGCACATTTGGAAGGTACATTAGTGTTTTCAATACAGTTTTATATTACTGCCACATAGTTCTTAGAGGAAACTCCGGGCACACTGGTTGTAAACCACTGTTGTACTAAACGTAAAACATTAAGCTACAAAAGGACAACCTGTGATGAGAAATTCTACACAGCTGGAAATGAGGTGTCAACACTCTCGACTGCATTAGCTGGTTGCTAAGCCACCCAAGTCTGTTTAGATTCACTAAAAGGGGCACTTCCTCACTGTCTTCCTGTTCAAAAGGAAGCGTGTCAAAATATGGAATAAAATCACACACCATATCACAAGCACCTGTTTTAATTTTTTGGGGAGGATGGTTGAGGGTTTTTCTATTTCTGGGCCAGAAAAATGGTAAACAGAGGAGATCTGCAGCAATGTTGTAACTTTTATATATAATATAATTTTATAATATTGTAATCTCTGTTCCATTTAAAGGCTGAGCTCATTTCTTAGATTAAAAAGAAATGCACATAAATGAAACCAAGTATAGATTATATAGGGTCCAAAACACTTTTAAACATAAACAGCACTTTTCATCAGTCTTATTCCATTTAATTGAACCATTTAAGCAAGACAGCTTGAAGACTGTAAATACGTCCATTATGCTATTTATTCCTGTAAAAAAACAGGTGGGGTACTTAAAGTAATGTGCAGGCAATTTTAGAGTTTGAATGACTGTTCAGAACTCAGAGAAAAGTGTCTGAGAATCTGTGTTGTAAAGGGGAAGGTCTGACGGAAGATGAGCTCTCAAGCAATGCACATTACCCACACTGAGACACTTATCCAGTGGGTAGGATAACACATAGAAAGGATTTCGCTTTTTTAATGAAAAGAACTGGCAAGAGAGCAAGGGAAAGGAAAGGAGAGAGTTGCACACAGAAGCTGAAAGCAGGATTACTGTAGGCTGCTGTTTTCTAACTGCACACACATACAAAAGAGCCATTGAGAGAAGCGTGACACCTGATAGTGTTTCCCAGGGCAAAGACCAGGAGAATGGACTCCTTGTGAGGTATGCATTCCTGCACATCTATGCTGCTCCCTGACAAACACACACAGTCATATAAAACCGAAATTTGTGTGCCTGAAGTGCTCTTTAATAGGACTAAATAAATCTTGTCTTCATTTTTAAAATGGTGTGGTTTCTGTTAATTTCCGTTACTGTCCACAGAACAGTCCAGCTGGTGGGAAAATGCCTGCATGGTCATAGCTGACTGTAGCTTGGCAGTGCAGAACTGTTAATAGGTTCTGTCAGTTGCTGACCCGAGTGTGCTTTAGAGCATGGTGGCTCAGAGAAAGAATGACTGTCTCTTCACAGTTCTGTTACGCTAGGGTGCCCGCCACAGACCTTGAGGAGAAAGCAGGGATGCATTAAAAGTGCCAACCTGAAGGCACTTATCAAACCCAGCTTTGCACCATGTTCCTTTTGAGCTTATAGGACAGTGGAACGAACTTCCACAGCCTGTTCAGACTGCTGAGTCACTGGCTGTCCTCAAATAAGACTAAAGATTTACTCTGCCATTACTAACTGACTTAACAGGGATTTAGAATAATCATGTTCCTGACCAATAGCATTAGTGCATGTTTTTAATGGAGACTGCAAATCACTTTTGTGAATTGCTCTGGGTTAGGACATGTTGGCTAAATGTATTTTTTTTTTTTTTTTACTACCAAACCCTTTCAAACAAGTCATTCAGTGATGATGAGGATTGTCATGTAGACCGTTTTGAATTTCAGGTTCAGCCAAGAATCCATTATTTGCCACGTATACATAACAGCCCAGTAAAATTCATGATACAGTCATGATACAGCACCAAAATGAGTTAAGGGCTTCATTGGCCCAACAGCCACCACACTCTATCAGAATCAATAGTTAGAGACAACATATATACTCACTGGCTTCCGCTTTAACTTTATCCATCTCAGCCAGCAGCGCCACTTCCCGATCCATAAGACTGCAACAGAGAAAGAGAAAACAGTGTTGCAGTTTGTTAGTGTTACGTGCAAAGGAAGGAATTTGTTCTCTTCTTCACAGTCCCTTCACAGCTTGTACAATTAAGATCTGACTAAACCTCTCTTAGGGTGGCATCAGCAGCCCCTGTGACTCATACAGCACAGATTACAATGAACAGGGATGTATTAAAGGTCGACTGATCTGTGCTGCATTTGTGGATTGCACTTTACGACCTGTGACTTCACCCAGAATCTCAACAATTTCCAAAATGATTAAATATTTGGACATGCTTGTGCTACCACATATTCAACTTTTACATTATACTACATAAGCATGTACACTTTAAAGCTCTGACTGCAACTAGAAGGCCCGGCATTTGGAGAGGAACAAGATAAATAAATGTTTAACGGTCAATATTGTCAATATTAATCTTTGAGCTCAGCGTGGAAAAAAAGCTGACTGTTTATTACTTTGTGACGCAACATATATATTTATGTTGTCAGGACACTGGAAAGTACAGCCAATTAGGCTCAAAAGCAATAAAGGGCATAAATATAGCAGTTAAGATAAGTATTAAATTAAATTAAGATAAATAATTAAATTAAAGTTCTTAACTATAGCATAATATCACTACCACTAATCATTTAAGTATGTAAAAAAAGCAAAAAAAAGATTAAAGATAACTGCATCAATAACGTTCAAGAATAACAAATTACCTAAATTAACTGGCTAGTTGGCCGTGCTTACATATGGTTAACCCTGTATCATGCCTAAGGCTTGTGTATTTAAAATGGTTCACCATCATGAAAACTATGACTTCAAATTGCAGAGCAAGATATTTACATCCAAGAATTTACCTAAGCACTTTTGTAAGTCGCTCTGGATAAGAGCGTCTGCTAAATGCTGTAAATGTAAGATATAAATCCATGTACACACAGCTTTGGTACAATTCCTAAGCAGAAAACATGCCAGAATCCTGTTCATGCCAGTAGACATCTATTGTGGATGTGTGTAAGACAGAAATTTACCAGCTCTGTAGCTCGGCAAAGGTCTGTTTCATCCGCTTGATAGAGGAATCCATCTCCTCTTTCACAACGACTCTATATCGTGTCAGAGATGCTGTACACCGCTGGAGGTCCTTCACTGAACGATCAATGTTTGGTGCTGAGAAAGAAAGCAAAAGGAACAAAACAGATATGGCTCATTGATGTGAGGTATATGCTAATGATTATATACAGAGAATGAGTAGTTTGTGTAAATACCAGAATATTAAACCACATATGTAATCACAATACTATACACCCCCGGGTCATTTTAAAAGAACACCACACTAATACTTTGCTGCGATATGTTTCTTCCAATCGTCATATTTTTTTTTTTTGATGAGACAGCTTTCTCTGTGACCTCAGATTCTCATCATAGAGGACCAGAGTAGTACCCTGATGTTGTTTGATGCTGTTACAGCCTATCCATGTAACTGTTGTGCTAAAATGCTGAACACCACAGTTATTTATTTATTTATCTGTGCTTAACATATGTGTTATTTGACGGCAGAACAGAAGTTTCATGTTACAGGCTGTTTATTTTTTCCTTGTTGTACCATTTCGGTTCATTTTATATTTTCATGGCTGCGAAGTAGGTCAGCATTGTTCTTGTGTTATCTTGATTGAGGGCTTCTTTTATGGTTTCAGGCAGGTTAACCGCTTGTCTTTCCTCGTTGTATCTGGGGCAGTCTATTAGGAAATGTTTTACAGTGATGGGTCTTTAACAGGTTGGACATGTCGGTGGGTATTCTCCTTTTATCATGTGTTGGTGGGTTATTTTTGCTTGGAAGATTCTGCATTTAGTGTAAACAACCTGGTGAATGCGCCGTCCATGGTGGGTTGAGAGGATTTTGACATTTGTTGTGTTTTTGTCCTGTCTTTTGCCTGGCTAGCTGGTCTTCTTTTTGATTGCCATCTATCCTGCTGTGTCCTGGTACCCAGCATAGCTTGATGTCACAATCCCACCACAGTTATAAAGATTGTTACAGTAGAAGTTACAGTAACCTTCCTGTAAGCTTGAACCAGGTTGGTCATTCTCCTCCAATGTGTATAATGTGTATCCATGTGCTATTCTGTTTAAATTTCTGTGTAGATGGTGTAACACATAATATAAATATATTGTCTGGCAACAACCACCATGCCACAAAGTTACTAAGAATCTTTCCTCATGAAATACTGATACTTGATGTAAAAATTAACTGAAGCTCCTGACCTACATATACTTAATTTTATGCATGCCAATCGTACATGGGTGATTTGATAACTGCATAAATGATTAGGTACACAGGTGTTCTGATTAAACTGGATTAAGATTAACTAAAGAAATAGTGGCCTATAAAAATACTGGTTTGATTGATAATTTGTCATGGTGACAGAAATGTAACCAATGCAACAGTAATACTGCCGAAAAAAAATGAGTGAAAGGCAGGGGAGGGAACAACATGGCAGGTCCACAAGGATACCCAGGCCCTGATGGAAATAAGATCTGTTTACCAAGTAAGGCAGGTACTCAAATCAGCCACATATAAAAGATCACAATTAAAAGCCCACAGCTATATCCACACAGTTAAAGAGATGAAACTCGTCAGAGACATTCAAGTCCCTGTTGTGATGCACAGATCCCTTGAGCAACGTGCCAGTGGGTCTGTCTGTTGACAAACTGTGTAACCGATCCTAAATGAACACCCTTCTTCATCTGTATTCCTCTCTGAGGCTTGTGGGAGCTGAATATATACTCACACACTCTCTCAGATACCCGTGAGAGCACTACAGTCTCTTAGCTGAGGAGTGTGGTGAATAATAGCAGCACACCAACACCTGGTCTCTCGGCGTCAAAACCTTTAGCTTGATGCCTGCTACAAATCAGTAAACATGCATACACGCCCCTTAAGTAACCTCACTTCTGTGCCCAGTGTGTGTTTTGGCAACAGGTATAATTTAATCCTGTGTATCAAGTGCAACAACCTAACTTTACATGGCTTCTATTTAATCAAAATTGAGTAATAAAGTAAATAGCTCACAATTTACAAGAACAGGGGAAGCAGAGTCCAAAAACAGACATGTACAAGGACACAGAGAGAGAGAGAGAATTGAATTAAAGAACACCTCTAACAAATACAACATTTTGAACTGTTCCTTATTTTTACTTTACATGAATCCTCTGCTACTAGCAATATTGTACAAAAAAAAAAACCCAAAACAAAACCTTGTGATGCAAATCTTGCACACCTTTTAGCCCATCTATCTTACACAAATCTGTTCATCTATTAATGAAATCACAGAAAACCAGGCCCTGGAAATAGTATGGTTTGAGAGGTCAGGTAGCGGTGTGATAGTTACCAAAAGGTCAAAAAGTGAAACAGTGTGTTTCTTTTAACACATCTCTTTATACAGTCTTGTTTTCTGAACTCCTTAACACTATTTTTAGTGTTTTAGCATGAACAGCATGGCAGTTCTGGAAACAGTAAATTAAAAAAGTGTGAAAGTGAAAGAAACAAAAATAAAGGCATTTACTTTTCCTGATAATCACATACCCACGGTTTCATTTCAGCAATCTTTCACTTCAAGTAAGTAAATAGATCATGCAAATTGTATGTACTAGACAATCAAAGTGTTATAAACCAAAAACAATTGTAACCATTAAATTAAGTTCATTAAAGCTTCTGAAAATAGCTATGCGTGCAAGTAGAAACTTTCACATGTCAAAATCACAAGAAGTGTTTATTCTATATATAAACTGGTTATTCAAGTTACCAGAAGCAGATCAACCTCTAGCAAACCTTTCATCTATTAATAGAACCGAAATTATGCAAACCTATGACCTTGCATTTCATTTCTCAGTTTTGGCTACTTAGCACAGAGATATGTTTCCTATAAGTCTGTGTTTTCATAGCTGCAGTGCTGTTTATTACATGCTCTTTCTGCTTTGACGCACACATTATTAATTGCTTAGTCACTATGCTAAAATTTTAGGCATCTACCCATACAAGTACATACTATTGGCTGAGAATGTTTATCTGTATGTTGCATGTGAAAAATGGTGAGATCCACAATTACAGTACAGTGCTGCTGGTTTCCACATGAGCACATGAGAAATGCATGCTTTAAAATCTAATTGTGTATTTATTGTGCAGAAGGTCATGTTTGCTTGCAGTATGCTAGAAAGTTGACATTTCAACCCTGTTTCTTATTTATAACCCAAGATACTCAAAGGGAGAATGTTTTCCCATTGTCAGACTTCTTTTCCTAGTTCAAAAGGAGACACAAACTATGAAAACACTATCTCTTACCAATCTTTCTGGCTGCAGATGAACCTTGGCCATCATCAAGTGGAAGAGGATGAGCAAAAGTCGCATGGTGAGAGCCGGAAGAAGGTCTTGGACGAGATTTGTTGCCTCGAGAACTGTGATGATTCTGTCGAGGTCCGTTATTGGTGCTTTGCTGGGGTGCTGGACTTGGGGTTGAGCTTTTTTGAGATTCTGCTTCTCCTCCTGTATGAAAAAAAAAAAAATTATGAGAAACATACACAAGTAACAACTACATGAAGAAAGGATACACCTGTTTCTTAAATAGTGCAAAACAGAGACTTATGCACATTTTTCTATTTCAGTTTCAGCCCAGACATTTCAGTTTTCATTATAGTGTATGAAAATCAGCATATGATGTTAATTATTCAAAGACACTGAGAAAAGGGCTAATACTAAAGTAATACCAAGTTGTCTAAAATTACTACTACTAATTAGGCTAACACTTAATATGCTAACTTGGGCTTTACATTTTACATTTGGTTTGGGAATAAAACTGTGATGCTGTTAAAGGAAAATAATCAACTAACTAACTTATAACAGCAGCAAGTGTTTTATTTTTCTTATACTATACCCAATAACTACCATTTTAAATGTAGTTAAATGTGCATTTAAAGCTGCCACAAGTCAATACCTCCTAACCAAACAGACTTAAGAATTCAACAGAGGAACAGCAGTTTATATATATTTGAGACATTATGCCTACTTGTGATGGAGAGCTCAGGGATAGCAGGTTCCAACTCTAGCTCAGCTGCATCCAACGAGGCTGAGTCCAGCTGTTCGCTCAACGAGTCCAGAGACTCACCATCAGCACCAGCTGAACCGTTGGCATGGAAACCGTTAACAGCCCCTGCACACTCCGTCTCTGGGGACGAGACGGATTCAGAAGGGGCAGGGTCTACTGGAGCTTCTGGCTGGGGTTTGGGCTTCTTTTTCTTCTTAGGCTGTTAAGTTACAAATTACAAGATTACAAGTTACATGATTAATTATAATTAACATACACAAACAAAGATTTGCCATCCTTTCCCAAAAATCCTTATTTATTTATTCATTTTATTTTATTTACTTATTTATTTTGATGCCAAAAAAAAGACTCTCTGGGCTAGCAAAACACTTTCCTTAGAACTAAATTTAGCTCAAGACTTTGAGCGTAGCTGTGACGCAGGCATTTGCTCTGCGTCATTACATGCGCACACACCTTCTTTTTACCGGTGACATTCCATTCCTTCAGGATCTCTACTGCACTACCTGAAGGCAGAAAAAAGAACAATATGTTGACACAGTCAATTGTAGATAACAAAAGCTGCATGTAGCAAAACAATATCCAATAGTTCAACACATCCCACAATGTTGGTCTACGCTAGTACAGCTTGAAGCTATTCAGAAGAGCTGTGATCCTGATTTTTCGTTAGTGTATAAAACCAGGACACGCACCTGACATACTGTAATATTCTAATAATTTTAAGAAGATTATACAACTTCCCTTTTTTAAAAAAAATCAGCTTCCTTTTCAGATTTCACTCTACACACCCAGTCCATTTCATCAGCTTATTATGAAGTTTTACAATAGCTGGTTTGGGTATGCTGTGAGTACCAAAAGGTTACAGTTAGATTTATGGCATTTGGCAGATGCCCTTATCCAGAGCGACTTACATTTATCTCATTTTTACACCTGAGCAGACAAAGGCTAATGGTCTTGCTCCAGCAGTGGCTTGGCGGTTGTGAGATTTAAATTCATGACCTTTTGATCAGAAGTCCAACATCTTAACCACTTGCTATAAGCACTCTTCTAAATTCCGGAAGCATATTCCACCTGCATATGATGGTGTGGACTTATTTCCAGAAAGAAAGACAAGCATGCCCACGCAAGCAAGGTGATGCTAATGCCAGTCAGCATGATTTTAGGACTGGTTTTGCCTTTCATCAGTGCTAATGCTCACAACTAATCCTATGCAAAAACTGCATTGGGGAATGTGGTGTACCTTCCACAAAGGCCTGCACAGCCCGATCCACACTGTTCTCGAAGTGCTGCAGAACCAAGGCAATCTCATTATTGCTTTTGTTAGGAACCACTGCTCTCACGGCATTGATCTAGTGGGGAACAGATGAATGAGAACAGGAATGAAGTTGGTTAGTGTGTATCTATAAAGACCAATAGTCCACTGAAGTGGGGGGGCACAAAACAGAACCGAAAATAATAAAAATAGTTTAATTTTGGAAGCTGTGTCAGTTTCAGTTGTATACATGTCCACATAATAAATCTCCTGTAAAAATTATAGTTTACTACCAGGAAAATCTGAATGCCTCAAAGTCTGTATGCCTTTTTACTAACATGCTGTTGGGATAAAAAATGATTTCATTCAAGACATAGTACTCCTCAGTGCACATCCAAAAAATGTGCCTTTAATCTATAATTTTAATTAAATTCTTTAATTTTAAATAAAAATCTTTCATTTCATCACAAAATCCAGAATAGCATTGTGCACGGAACCTCAATATACAATGTGCTGGAGGCTATAACCTTTTAATAACAATTCAGGCAGTTCTACAATCAAGACAAAATATTTGGTTCCTTTTACACTTATATGCATTAAACTTGTATATAAACCGTGTTTCATGCCACATCAAGGCCACTCCCCCTTGATAATACAGTCACAGACCTGAAAACTAGTGGGGGCACAAGGAGAAAAGCAGCAGAGACAGTACACCACATCAGTGAAAATACACAGAAACGAACAAAACTATTTAAAGTCAAAAGACTTTGTCCTGATTATGGGATTCAGGAACACCACTTTTAAAGTCTTTCATTACAGTAGAAAAAGAAAAGGAGGAAACTGTTTATTACCTTTTCTTTCATCCTTTCAAATGTTCCTCCTTGGGACATGACCATTTTTGAGTGTGTATCAAACTCCACCCCTGATGTATCTATTATAAGACACAAAACAAGAGGAAAGCATAGAGTTAATAGTTCAGTCTTAGCCGTAGCATTTGTAGCCTGAGTATTCTTCCTGACTTGTCAGAAGGAAGCAGGAAAAGGGGGATTTTCCTGTAAATATTTAGGTCACAAGCACAGCCTAAATTTGAAGTCTTTTACATGAATCTACTACAATCTGATAATGGCCCTGAACCTAAATGGTAATCTAAGAACAGTTGCTGATACGTGGCACTTTCATTCAGCTTTTCATTTTCTTTCTCATCAGAAAAGCAAGCAGGCACGTCAAGACGAAATAAACAGCCATGCATAGCTCATACTTACCCACAGTCATCCAGAGACACTTCAAAATCAAAACGCTGAGATCTGAAATTTTAGTCCCATCCCAGCCTAAACCTCCTGCCGCCCCCTTTTTTTTCCCTCCGCCCCAACGCTCCCTCCCTTTAGCTTGTTTTTTCACTATTTCTCCATTTCCCACACAGAGCCAGAGCTGTATCACATACAGGGGTGGACATAGATAGATACTAGTCCAGTGGGCTCAGGATTAGAAGATATATGAAAAAAAAAAGGTTTTTCCTTCCCTCAAATAATTGCCAACACTCAAGTAAGGAATAAAAACGGCTGCTGAGATAAAAAAAAAAAAAAAGAAAAGAAATGCAAGCAATCTGGTGCATGAGTATTAATTTCAGTTTACTGTGAATAAGTTTCCTGAACCAACATTACAACTCCGAAAAAATATGAATGAAATTTAAAAATAGGTCAGAGGTTTTGCAGAGGAGTGGGCAGTCCTGATGCAAATGACTTGCTGACCTAGTTTGCTAGTCAAGTGCATTATTACAGACTAAAAGAAACAAACATGTTCAGGATTGTTATCCTTTTCTGAAAGAATTTCTGTGCCTGTTGTGTTTGCGCTCTTGACAAAAGGTCAGTAAGTTCTTGGTCAACATTTTGGCTATATGCCGTGTCCAGTCCTCACAATGCACGTAAGCAAAATTATTCGAGCTAGTGTCTGCATGTTTTGCTCACAAGAGTTACACTGTGACAAGCTTTGTTTTACTTAAAATCACTGCAAAAAATAAGTAATAGTCTGGGCTAGCAGTTATAACCACCAAGTTTCAAATTGTTACACAGCTGCAAAGATTAAAATATTTACATGTGCATTAACATTTCCATTTTGCATTTATGAATAAATATGCATGCAGCTTTCAAATCTAGGACAGTAGTAGGACAGACTGCTCACAGCAACAATAGGTTATGTGAGTTTATTAGTTACTAGACAAAAATATATTCATTATAATTATTGTCAGATTGAGGAAAAACCTAGAACACATACTGGTGCGATTTATTATTATGATTTACAGGGTCCTGCCTTAACATGATCCAGAACAAGATTAAGAAAGAACCTCATAATTCTGTTCTTACGTCATGTGCTGTGTGGTGGTATTTTAGTTAGCAGCATTTATGAGAATGGTGTATAAACACAGTCAGGATGTATTTTATACTTCTCAGATCTATCAT
Organism: Duopalatinus emarginatus; assembly: GCA_028565595.1. Lineage (NCBI taxonomy): Eukaryota > Metazoa > Chordata > Actinopteri > Siluriformes > Pimelodidae > Duopalatinus > Duopalatinus emarginatus. The sequence goes on along the minus strand of JAOVVF010000031.1, from coordinate 7,823,781 downwards.
AAGGTTATCACTACTGTGAACTTTCTAACTATATCAAGTTATCTAGTGTGGCTACATTATTCCTGGTATTGGTAGCTGCACATATACATTTATTTTATGTAGAAATATTACGTACAAATATTTTACATGACTACACACTTCCAACCAAACACCACATATTTGTTTTGTTTGTTTAACAGCTAATGGGCCACATTATACACCAAGACTTAAAAAAAAAAAAACAAAAGCAAAAAAACACAGATCTTCAGCAGTGAAGTTTCTTTATCCCAGCCACACATATACCACTAGCTGTTAAAGGCCCTTAAAAAGTTGAACAGCTGTTGCATACCTACTAATTTACGTTATGTTTATGGGGAAAAGAAAACCTAAGGCACTGTAAACCTTTAGAATGCTTACTGTGTAAAAGGAAGAGATAAGATGCACACCTAGTTACAGTCATAACCATCTGGGCTGTTATGGGAACGCACGTCAGCACAGCAGGGCAAAGAGCATTGGCAAACAGGAGCACTAGAGTTATTTTGTTACATGAGCTTACAGTTTGGTCTTTTGACCACCGTTTTTCCTTTCAGTGGCCTGATTAATGCATTTTTTTAGGAAGTTACTAACAAAAGCTGGTGGACTTGCAATGCACCCCCAAACTTCTGCCTGGAGGTATTAGCATGTGCATTTAAATCACATTTGCTGAACAAAATAAGAAATGGCTAAAGCAGTCAGGTGCTATGAACACAGATATACAGTACAGTCATGGTTATGAGGAGAAAACCTATATTGCCACCTAAAAACTTTTCAGTCTATGCATTAAAATCACACCTTTTGCTGCAGAGTTACCTCTCCAGTGTTAGTTTTTGATGTCAGTGAAATGAAACTAAAACTGATACATTCTCGAAACTGGTCAGAAAGTCTTTTGTATTTAAAACCAGTTACCCTCTCACTGCCAGGAAAAATAATGTCAGAATGATTTCTTGCAAGTTTAATGAATAAATGAGGTGATTTTGGAAAATCCACAAGAAATAAGAAGTGTAGGGAGATTCTGGAAAAACAATTTAAAAATCCAGTTTGGCCAAAGTTATTCTCCCTTTGACACTTCAACACATAAGTGAAATGAAAGTTAACACGGGCCTACTGTGCACACAGAGGAATGTGACCTTCACAGTAGAGAACTGCGTGGGATTGTTTTTTCATGCCGCTCCCGCTGAAATTGCAACGTGTCCGCCCAATCCCGCAATGTGTATGCCCACTCCCACCCGCAACCCGCGAAGCTATGAGAATTGTTCCCGCACATTGATAGAGATGCATTGATTTTGTGTCTTCTCCATCCCGCAGGAGAAAACGAAATATAGGATATTACTAATGAGATTCTTGGGGTTTGTTTCGTTTTCCTGGTCTGCAGCTTTTGACGCACTTGTCGGGAATAGCGCTTTTGTTATTTTCATGTAGTTTTTAAATGATGGCAGTTTCATATTCTATTATCATTCTCTGTATTTTATTTATTTGCAATTACCTTTAGGCTATAGTCTATAATCAAGCAGTGTTTTGTTTCCGCCTGCAGCTAAGTGCAAACCACCTGTTCCCGCGAGATTTGCGTCAATACCAGTGCAGACCTTTACTTCACATTTAACCCATTTGTGTGTGAGAAACACACATACCAGTGAACACACTTGCCCGGAGTGGGAGGCAGCCCCAAACCACGGCACCCAGGGAGCAGTTGAGGGAGTTAGGCAGCCTTGCTCAAGGACACCTCAGTCATGACTTGCCCCATGCGGGGATCGAACCCAGGACCTTCCAGTCACGGCTGCCCTACACATACATA
>JAOVVF010000031.1:7807660-7819942 GCA_028565595.1 Duopalatinus emarginatus | reverse complement strand
ATTTCATGTGTTATATCTTGCCTAGGTCATCTTTCAGCGAAGCTTATACTGTGTTAAGGAGCCAGTTTAACAAATACAGCAGGAAAAAAAAAATCAGTCTACCTAAAGTTAAGCTTGTGATCCAAAAGTGATTATCACACAGGAAATGTTAGACTTTAATCAAAGTGTTCGTTGGAAAGCTACACTGCTGTAATGAAATGGACATTAGCGTAAACAGTTTTGTTTTCTTTAAAGGGTTTTAAATACTACAGCGTTACTTTTAGTTGAAATATATTTAAAGACCATTTCGACTTAAGAAACCCAACTTTACTACTTTAAAATGGTGTAAAGTACACTGGCAGACAGATCAACCAAGCTCCAGATCAGTACCGATGGTCTTCAGTGTGTCTTGCATCTACTATTCATAATTAGTAAAATGAAACAGAATATTAATAACTATTTTCTCACAGCTTAGATGAACCAAACCAAAACAAAAAAATTCTAATCTGAGATTCTATAAACACCTGCAACCCCTTATATACAGTTGCAAAAAGTATGCTGTATACTGGGCACACAGACACAGATCGTATATTTATGGAGGACATCATGTTTGGGCCCTCAAAAAGTGTCATCGAGTTCTTAACCAGCGTTTCAGGTCTAACATGCCACAAATTATGAGAGTCTGACTAAAGTCTTTATTCTCACTTGATTTGTTAAATGCAGGGTGATTGCATGTGCTGGCAAGACTGCCGGCGTTATATGCCAGCTTTGTACTGGAGTTTTATTTAACCTCGAATTCATCTGCCTGTTCCTGAGTTCCTGATTCTGAAAAGATCATTTGTGGTCCATGCATGCAAATGAATCCAGCTAGTAAAAACCGTTCTATTGACAACTAGACTGCGCTTTGAGCATTGTGTGTAGTGCAGCAGGTGGGGGAATTTGGATCAAGCAGCTCATGCAACAATTACAGCTTCAACGTGTGCTGCACCTCCATGAAGGGCAACATAGCCTATATACCAAATGTTCAAACAAGTTAATGAAGTGCATATACACCAATCAGCCTAACATTACAACCATGAACAGCTGTCTGAACAGCTCTGACTAGTCAACACTAGACCTCTGGGGTGTCTGTGGCACCAACAGGTCAGGAACAGATCCTTCTATAGATCTCTATGGCATCAGACTAAATGGGTTAGCCTTCACCCCACACATGAATCTTGGGCACCCTTCACAGGGTGTTTAACAGCTGTCCTTCATTGACCACCTTTGGTAGGTACTAACCTCTAAATACGGGAAACACTCCACAAGACTTGCCTGTTTTCCAGGCTTACAACAGGTGAGATTTGAGAACTGACAGTTTACTTGCAGTGAATACAACAAGACCCACTTTGGTGTGAGCTATATTTTAAATTGAGATTTATGTTTTAGCATATGGAGCAAATGGTATAGATCATGCAGAAATGAATATATGAATTACTGCCCTCTGTGTAATTTACAGTCCATTTGTGGTGCTCTCTATTTAATTACCACCATCAATATACTGCATGCATTCCCAGGTTAAATAGCATGTATAGTCAGTCTTGTAAAGTAGGGTCTCTATGGTAGTCCAGTGCAGATTTTAACATTTTCAGCATGAACTGGAAAATTGTTCGCTCGCATAGCACATTTGGCCCAAACGTATGTTAAATCTATTAAAAAAAAAAAAAGACTGATCTTGATGCAGCATTTTGGCCCCTACCTACTACCCCTACAGCTAGATTAGAAGCAAAATATAGCCACTAATTAAATAGAGGTGAGAGATGAACTTTATCATTCCTGTAGAGACGACTAGTGGAACACATATCAAGGCAGTCAGGGTCATGTCATAATAGACTGTGCTGACATGTAAAAGTCAACACGTCAAAGTTGTTTGCACAGAGTGAAGTATGTGAATGCCCTTGAACATCACAGACAACTAAAGAAACATGCCTCGGTTTAATTCGAGTCACAGAACCTAGTTCCCTCCTGCCCCGTGTTTATTAATAGCCTAATGTCCGATGCAAAGTATGTGTATACTGTACTACCGGAAATGGACACAACAAATTCAGAGAAAAGGTGGGTTTTGTGGACAGGGTACACAAAAAAGCAAGTACAGTGGAAACATACTGCAGAATGATACTGGTTACATGACTTACCCTTGTGACTGTTCTTCTTCGCCATAACTTACTTCTCTAATAGCTCAAGTGGACTTCAGTCTTTAGACTCCTCTGTTGCTCTGTTAAACACAAAATGAGGTCAGCATGTTAAATGCAATTTGATACTCAGCACGCAGACACTATGGACATGAGCAGTTTTTCTTTCTGTGCTTGGTTGGGTTTTATTTTCAGTTTTTTAACACACAAAAAAAATCCTTTTTATTGCTCTTGGTGCTTTTTAGCACTCTTGAGCTCCGTCTCATTCTCTCTCCATCTCTCTCTCTCTCTCTCTTTATGCTCTTCCCAGAGTTCCTTTTCTCCCTCTCTTCCTCTCACTCCTCCTGCAAATGCTTGCGTGTCAAAACGAGGCCTCTGTCAGCACAGGGTCATGCAAGGACACGGACGCCAAACTTCCACATCCACACTTGGATATGGCAATTTCCTAAACACTTACACTCACTCAGTCTTGCTCTTCTCATTTGCTTCCAAAAACGTTGCTAGAAGAATCTGAAAAGGGAATAAATCACCTTCCTCCTGTTTCCTTATTACAATAGTACTTTATGTACGCAGCATATAAAAGAAGCCACTGAGCCGGTCTTTGCTTTTTAAATGACTTGTGCAGATAAATATGCACGTAGGTTTAAAGAAAATCCTACAGCTGGGCTTCAGAAACTGGGATATTTCAGCACAGACTTGTGTGTATGCCTTACTAGTAAAAGTATGTCTTTCTCTTTCCTTTGCTCAAATTGACGAGGCAAATCCAATTTGGTTGAATTACTGTCTGTCTGACACACATATTCACACATTTTCAGTATTGTACAAGGAGAATGTTTAGCTCATCATCACCTTTTCTCATTTGGTTTCTCTACGCTGACATGATGCAAACAGGAATGTTGTAAAATACTAACTTTTTCCCAAAGATACAAGCAGAAAAGACGATTAATCAAGGTTGTTTCATTTCTAGAAATCCAAAAACCCATAAATAAAGAAGAATCAAATGAGCTTGACTATACCTCATAACATCAGGAATTGAGAATCACTGCAAAACTGACTATTCACTTCCCTTCTGAGCTTTACAGACATGCCTGTAGATAAGTCAAAAGCTGTCACTGCACTTTTTTAACTTTACTGCTCTTTGTTTAAAGCCAGACGCTCTCTTAAGCGTGTGTTTTCCCACGTCACCTACTCCCTAAGCAAACCAACACCAACCAGAAACCATGCATCGGCCTCTTTTATGATCCAAACACTACTGTGCTTAGCTTTCTGTTTCTTCTCTGGCAGCAATAGGAAAAGAAACTTAAAACACACCCCTCCAGAGTCCTGGCTTCAAGCTTCCAGTGAGCTCTGTGCAGCATGCCATCAGTGTCAAGACAGCACCACACCTGTACACACGTCACGCACCTGAACCCAGCTAAACCAGTGACGTCAGAGACTGAGCTTACATTTAAACCAACAGGAAAATGAACCGGCTGTTTAACAAGGAGGAGGAACACGCAAATCAAACCCTTGCTGTATACTCAAAACAGTGAACGCCAAATTAGACATGCACAGTCCTACCTTGAAAAAATAGAGCTATTCAAATTGTTTAAGGTTCCTATCACCACTTGCATGTAAGCCATCACGTATAGGTGTAAGCTGTCACGTATAAGTGTTGAGACAGTAAGAAAGCATGACGTGAGCATCAACAAAAAAACGTGATTGTGGGGAAAATAGGGGGAGAATATTTGTAAAATGGGCAAAAGAGAAGGAAGACAGGCAGATTTGAGGAATGCAGTCCTGGATGGCTATGAGGAAACACACACACACACACACACACACACACACACACACACACACACACCGATGATGTGGCAGATCTGAACACCTGGGAGATAAAAAGAAATGGGAATGTGGGTTACCATCTCTGTTTATCTTTCAACAAAAAGAGTGTCTAGTAATAGATCCTGGATACATTTAATATTTTAATAACTATAAAAGATAATAAGATAAGATTTGGTTAAGTGCTGTTAGTGAGAGGAAAGAAATCTGTCCAATTTACACATCGATGCAATTTTCCTACTATAAATACCATTATACTAACTATATAACTAAGAAGAATTGTATAACATTAATCATAATAGCACAGCACTCCCTCCTAGGAAAACAGCATTATTAACAACTGATTAAATAATTAGTCATACCAATGCCAATGTTCTTTAGCTGTAAACCACTTATAGGTGAGTCTCATTAAACACTGCATACGTTATCATACGTCACTAAAGATGATGTTCATAGCTTTCTGATGTTGTTTTTCCTGTTTAATAAATAAATTTTTAAAAAGCCTTTATTATTCAGGACTTTTAAAGGACTTGTTCCAAACATTGCTGGAAACACATTATCTTGCCTTTGCCCTGCAAGTTTAATATCTCAGTGAGTATGTGTACACACCCAGTGATAAAATCAAAAGCGTCACCAATAGAGATTCCCTATACACGCCAGAATTTGGTCCGCAGTTCGATCAAGAATTACAGGAAAAACAACACTGCTGGACACACAGAAGAAGCTGCTACTGTGGAATCACTTTTCTAAAGAGATCCATCATTTTATTCCCCTAGGCAAATCAGAGGCATACAGGTCTTGATGAAAAGCCAGACTGAGGCTAAACGTTGATGCAGTCGTGGGCTATGACGAGTCATTTTGTGACAAAACATACACTTTTGTACAAATTAGCACCATGGATACACTTTACAGCAAGCTCTGCTGTCCAGAAAAAGCAGCTAAACATTATAAATAATGCACATTAATAACAACACACACAATCTGTGGTGCCATGACCATGCACTGTCTATATGAATGAATTAAGATCCTGTATCATCAATCTTTCTTCTTTATGATATTTCTGTGATTCTCAGTCAATCATGTCGACTTCATTAACATGCAAATATCATTTATTACGCCATCTGGCGACGTTTTCAGCTTGCATGAGCTACTTTTTCCCCCTGAAAAAGAATTGGCAAGTCTGTTTCAGCCGGTTAGCCCGAGACTGCCAACTCAACACCAATCACAAATCACATTCCTTTACTTTCTCTTTCTTCATTCCATGCAGTCAATGCATTCACAAGAATGAATGAATTTCAATAGTTAAAAAAAGCACAACGCGGATTTTTATAGATGAAGAGAAGCATGGGGAAATAAAACATATAAGAGATACGATATAAAGAGAGTGTATGTAACGTCTTGCCGGACTAATAATCCATGACTCAGACCTCAGCATGCACATGGGAATAAATGAACACAAACCGTTTCGCATCTGTGCATTAAATAGTCAAAGATTTATATCTATAAGTAGTTACATATATAAAGACGACGGTTATTGTTTTCTCATATAAATTGTCTGTAAACTCCCGTACACTTAAATAGGTTAAGACTTTAGGAATCTCACCTGCAAAGCAACCCAACTCAGTGTGAGCTAACTTGACCAAAAAGCTAATTTACATATTAAATTATTACGTTACAGTATTTACGTTATGGTAAAAAATAATTGTGCTCTTTTATTATCTTTACTAACTAGCCAGACGCAAACTATGTGCAGTAAATGTTGGTTCGCCATCTTAGCGAGCTAGCTAGCCACCTAGCATTTCTGTCCAATGCGTAGTTACACTAATAGGGCTCGTGTTAGCTTGCCTACTGTTTCCATGTTCATACGCATATATTTTGCTTGTGAATTATATATAAATATAAAACTATTTACCCAATGTATACATGAAAAGACAAATTAGGTCACTGTTAGCTTAGCTGGAGGAAAAAAAAACAACCATTAGCTTAGGTAACTACGCTTGCTAGCTCATAGCTCGCTGGCTAGCTGGCACAACCTCGGGTACAATGCAAGCAGTATCTTAGCAACGCGTTTACTGCTGGCTAGTCGGAGAATCTCGCCTGTTAGCAACTAGATGTTTATTTACGGCTTTGCGTAATGAATAAAACAAACGCGTCCCCCGAGTCTTTATGCAATTCAGGATGATATGATAATACAGCTTGTTATTTTCAGTTAATACCAGTTCTGTGTTATATAGCGTTAGCTATTCGCTACCCGTTGTATCGCCCAGGCTGCGGTGTGTTTGGTGAACTGCGCTATGTGCATGAATCGTCTGCAATTCATTTAACTATAGTCAAGTCAAATTCGCCCGTGAGTTCTATATGTCCCGACACCATCAAGCATACGGATAGATACAAGCGGAAAAAAGCCTACCTGGCTGTCTGAAGTAACCCGTAGGTTAATTCGCTTTGTGAATCGCGCTTGCTTTTTCCTCTCGCCTCACACGTCTCTCACAACCGGTCTGACGCGTCACTTCCGAAAATCGCGGACTTGAGGCATCCGCTATCTGTCGCGTTCTTCACACCCATCGACTTTACACTGTACAGCCTGTTTTTCGTTCATATAAGTATAGTCACAATAAAGAGTACAAACAGGTTTTAAACTACAATCCCCAAAATGTAATAGTGCGTTACATTTGTGTGTGTGTGTGTGTGTGTGTGTGTGTGTGTGTGTGTGTGTGTGTGTGTGTGTGTGTGTGTGTGTATGTTACGATTCGATATTTTCTCTATGATAAGATATAGTCTTAAAATATCACGGTTATCATGGCATGGTATTAAACCGTCATTTACAACTACTAAACCAGCATTTGAAAACACAAAAGGTGGTAAAAAATTAAAGGTGAAAGCTAGAACAAATCACCTAATTTACATGTATGTTATTTAGCAGATGATCTGATCCAGAGTAAATTAAGAAAATATTTTACTCAGTATCCAAACCATGTGGAGGTAGAGCTGAATTCAAGGTATTTTCAATTAAATTAAATTATTGTATTGCGCTTCAATTATTTCATTTAATTATTTGTAAAGCGCTTGAGTGACACTTTTAACAGGGAACGTTATCCCAAAGCAGCTGTACTGAAATATAACATCTGGATCGTACAATTTTGTAAACTTTGTCCCTGAAGAACAAGCCGACAGCAACAGTGGCAAGAAAAAACTTCCTGAGATGACAAGAGTAGAAACCTTGAGAGGAACCCCTGAATCAAAAGCAAACCCATCATCATTAGGGTGATACAGTTAATGTGATTATAAATAAAGCCCTGCTATACAGAAAAGTGTACAAGTATAGAAAAAATCATTCTAGTAATAACATGAAGTCTGATAGATGCTATCATGGTAACATTAGCTATTAATAGAACAACGTTAGTGCTCTATTGAGCGCTTTTGAAAGATCCTCGTCTTCAGTAAGCATGGGCATATGGCAGGAGAATAAACTTGAGGTGGGATGTCAGATTGAATCCCTTAATTGTTTTTCATTCTATTAATAGTAGAATAATAATTTATGCTCTCTTCACGTACAAAAATACTTATGTGTATTTCAGAAATGTAACCACATACTTTTATGCATCATTTAGATTAGCATAGATTCTTAACAATACATCCACTAGAGGGCAACTCTGATTCAAACAACAAACATGGCAATGGTGGTAGAGGTCATAATAACTTGAGTCGCAGAAGTGAGCCCTGATTGTTCATTTCATGCTCCCAGCTGTCTGTCCGTTTAGGCTTTTATGGAGTTTTGTGGCATCACCACATGCGAAAGAGGAACGTTGTCAGGAACGTTCTTCACATACAGTGGCTGATCAACATATACATAGGAGTCTGAAGAAATTAAGACAATCCAAAAAAATAAATAAATAAATAAATTGGAAATCTTATGGTTTATGCAAACATGGACATACACAGTGTTTAATAATAATATATAAAATGTGACCCAGTGTCAGTCTAGGTTCATCATGGTGTCATTGTAATCCAATGGTTGTGCAGTACTTAATTTCTTTATTGTGCCCTTAAGCATTTACATGTTAAAAAAGATCTGTATCACAACAGCAACAACAACAACAAAATATTTTTTAAGTTCTAGAGATTCTCAAGAAACTTTTTAAAAAATAAGTTAATAAACTAGCAAATAAATAAGTGAACGATCTAGCGAATGAATAAATAAACAGATAAGTGGGTAAATAAACAAACAGACAAACAAATAAATAATCATGTTGTTAATTGCAAAATAGCTTACAGTATATTCATTGAATAATAGATGAATGAATGAATGAATGAATTAATTAATTAATATACCACTGTAAAAATCTAAGTGATAGAAATTTCTCATCATGACATGACCTAAACAAATAAACAAATTGTGGACTCCACTATAGTAAATATGGGTTCATATCCCCGAAAACATTTTAATAATTGTTTTTTAGTGTATTATTATTATTATTATTATTATTATTATTATTAAGCTTCTTTGCTATGCAGATTTTCAAACAGAACCTAGAACTATAATCATCCATAAACCCTGGGGACTGTAGTATATTCTTATTTCAGAGCTACATGAAATTATTGGTGCCTGTTCTTTGGTCTAATTAACCTTTAACTATATTATAGATTAAGTCCTCATTAAGTGGGGAGAAAGAGTTAAAAGGAATAAAACCTGACCAGAGAAATGTTTCATGGTGATGTATTTTCTTCCTTGTCTTGCATTCATCTGAACAGAAAAATCAGAGGCTCTGTTGTATTCTTGTGCTTTAATTACTGGATCTCTGACTTTTTGTAGAAGGGCTGTTTTCCCTTTTATCCTGGAGTCCATGACTAAAGAAACAAACCTGTTCCAGAAGCAGAGCAGCTTTAAGCCTCCCGGAGGGAAAGTGTGGCCAGATGAATATGAAATGTGTTTCCTTACTTTAGTGAAGGAAGTGAAGTGTCTTCAAGTTCATTCTAATCAAATAGTTTATTTAGAATTTGTTGACTTAATTTCCTTATTTTCTTTCATTTGAGCACATTTCCCTCTCCTGAAATCACTTGCACTGCATGGCCGCCTGTTGCAGAAAGGATTAAATCTGAAACTTTGTGTTCCTGGCACGAAAAGGCTGTGTAGTATATCAACTACAAACCCATAATGGACATCACTGAACAGACCAGCTGGACACATTTGCATGCTAGCTAAGGTCTTTAACTTTGGGGCTGATGGAATGACATATACTAAAAGATTATGTCTTTAGTGTAAAGAACTTGGTGGTCAGTAAGAAACCATATAGATGAATGAATAATATTGTCAATAGATCAGAGTCCAAAGGGTCTATATTTCAAATAGATTAGATCATATCAGATCAGATCGGATCAGATCAGATTAGATTAGATTAGATTCAACTGTCATTGTGCAGAGTACAGGTACAGAGTCAATGAAATGCAGTTAACATCTAACCAGAAGCACAAGTATTATATAGTATTATTTACAATATTAAGTACAATACGGGGCAGCATTTGAAAATATTATGTGAAGATATGTACATATGTACAATAGGTTATATATGTAGTATGTACTGTCACAGTCAGAGCAGAAAGTTTGGAATAGTGCAGTAATTCGACTTTGATCGAAATACAATACACATGACAAAGTAGTACAGCACGATGCAATGAGTGCAATATTTATGTACAGTACATGTACTGTGTAATATAAACAGGATTTACAGTACTGTCTGTGTGGATATAAATAGTATAATATTATACAGTGAGAATATGCAAATATGAATATGCATAAAGACAGGACATAGTACAGCAATGGTGGATTGAGCCCAATGATGCAGTTTAAAGTGGCAGTGTGTTTAGCAGGGTTCAGCAGGGTCTCAGCCCCAGGGAAGAAGCTCTTCCTGAGCCTGCTGGTGCAGGAGCAAAGGCTCCCGTAATGATTACCAGATGGAAGAAGGGTGAAAAGTTCATGGTTTGAATGAAAAACATCCTCGATGATGTTTTTTGCCCTGCCCAGGCAGCACTTATGATAAATGCTTTCAGTGATGGGTCCAGTGATACTTCAGGTAGTTTTGAGCGTTGGTGCGTTTTGTGGTCAGATGTGGAGCAGTTGCCATGCCACACTGAGATGCAGTTTGCAAGTATGCTCAGTACAGTGCAGCGCTCTACCAGTACTCCAGGACTCAGGTGAACCTTTGTAAGACTTTGTAGAAAGTAAAGATGCTGTTGTGACTTTTTGGCCATGATAAAGTCATGGCTTTTGGACCACTACATTAGTTTAGGGACCAGGAGATGTGCATGCCAAGGAACTTGCAGCCAAACACACATTCCACAACAGCTCTGTCAATGTAGATTGGGGTGTATGCCTAGGTCCTACTAATCCTAAAGTCCAAAGTGATCTCCTTGGTTTTCCCTATGTTAAACACCAGGCTGTTGTTATCACACTGTGCAAATACAACGCATTCTAATAAAAATCTACCACTGTAATGGATTCACTTGTTTGTTCCTCTAGGGAAAGCCCCCAAGTTTAATGCGAACTCCTAAATTAGAACTCCATTTAAAAAGCTGGAAACTTTACTTACCACAAGCCTGAAGGAGAATGCAGTCTGTTTCTTCAACAATAAATCATAAAATGCTTTATCATTGACAGGAATAAGGAGTCTACCTCTTGGAACACTGGGGGTGTGGAGGGAGGACACCCTGGATGGGAAAATCAGTTCAGTGTAACATTTTATGCACACAAATATTTGCATACCCGTTCTCACCTAGCTAATCTTACCAGCATGTTATTTTTGGAGGTAAAAGGAAACCATAAAAACCAAAGGAAACCCATGCAAATAAACATGTGAACTGGTGACTGTGCGGCGACACATGTTATACATAATGGTTGTATAATGTCTCTGTCTAGCCATGTTCAAGATCAAGCTTAATCACAGATCTATAAATAATTGTCAGAGTGTTGTATTTACACAGTGCATACACTCAGATTGTCCTGTTAGACAGTAGACCACTCTAGCACTTGTACAGCGTTAACTTCTGGCCTTTCGGGTTATGAGCATTTGCAGGGATTTTCATGCCAGCACATTCTGCTGTTTGCACTCTAATCCAGAGAGGACTTGCTGCCAAATAAATAAATGTAAATAACTAAATAACTATTTATCTCTGGGGTTCAAAACTATACATATCTTTGGATTTTAAAGTGCTGATAATAGGTATGGGTATCACAATTAATTTAGGGTATGCTTAGATGTTTATAAACTAAGAATTACAGAAACGAGGGACAACAGGGCAACAGTGCAAACCTCTAACTTGTTTGCTTTACATCATAAGCTCAAAGTGGTGGGTATTGGTAAACCACAGAAGTTCAATTTCTAAAAAAAAAAAAAAAAAAAAAAAAAAAAAAAAAGCATCAAATCTTTTACCATATTATCTCAAAAGCCTTACTCATAACCTCATTATTTAATAGTATCTAGTGAACAGCTTTTAACTGTTCGAAGGATTACCTGATAGCTCTGCAGGTATGTAACCAGCATGCTACCTTGATAGCTAACATCAATAGCTGTTCTAGTGATGTATCATTTGGTTCATACTACAGGTGATTGCTTTAATATGCCTTTTACACCGATATCCTGGCTTTCACCCCACACCCCCCCCCCACACACTGAATGAATGAATGAATAAATAAATAAACAAACAAACAAACAGATGCAGTAGCAGTCAGTAGCCTAATCCACAACATGGCAAGTTTGTGGAGGCTGAGAATTAAACAGAAGATGAAACAGAACACACACAGAGATATAGTTAGATATGACACTTCATCAACAGATGCATGTACTTCCTGTATTTAAAAACCACCAACTGCCACTGACATAGTAGACAATGTGCTTCTTCTGTTAATCAAACATACCATTTAATCAACAAATCTCCTTCAATTAGCTACATCTCTGCCTTTCTTTGTGTGACTGCACAGTGAAACCAAATGATTAATCTCTGAGACAGGATCAAATTTCAGGAGCAATTATCTTATACAATATAATAAATCCTTATTTATTATATATAGAGAGTACAAGTGCAAATCCAATGACCTATTGTTATAGGAGTAGCAATTTAATGTTTGACATAAGAGGTTAAACAAATAAAGATTTAAGATAGTATATCAAGATTTATAAATAATATGTTAAATCTTAATGAGTTAGTTAAATATGAATATGAATCCTGAGATAATAAGTGTAATGTTTTGTTGGACATAAGCCTTCATTTTTAATAGTTTTGAAGGTTTGCTGCTGGAAAAAAGCTATATCTTTTA
>JAOVVF010000031.1:7787226-7805184 GCA_028565595.1 Duopalatinus emarginatus | reverse complement strand
CTTGTTAAAAACTGCTGGGACAAGAGAAAATGGTAAGGGAGTTTATTCACTCACATACTAGGCAGTACTGAACAAACAAAACACAAATGAAATGAAACTTCCAGTTTAACAGATCTTTCACCATCACTCAAACTTAGACTGCGTCCAAAATCGTGTACTTCCGTATGGCTGATGTAGTGTGTCCGAGGATGTGCATACTGTACATATGTACTGCTCGGACGCAGCCTTACTCTTACTGAAGCAGCGCGCGACAACCTCAACATGAACTACGGGTGAGTCGCAGGACCAAATTAGAATTTGCCTTAACTTCGACAGCCCTAATATATATATATATGTGTGTATGTAATATATGTATGTAAAACCTATTTATATTTCTGTCCCAAGCTGCTTTGAGACAATGTCCTTCATTATATTATATTATATTATATTATATTATGTTATATTATATTATATTATATTATATTATATTATATTATATTATATTATATTATATTATATATTGTGTCACAAATTTGCACATAGCCACTCATGAGACTCAGGAAATTGTTGTCTGAAATTGTTCTCTTGGAATATTAGAAATTTAAGTGTTTTTTTTTTCTCATTGTCTTCTCTTCTTGGGTAAATTAAAGTAAAAGGGTAATTGCTTTTTTTTTTTTTTTTTATAAATCAGCTTTCCACACCTGAATAATCACAAATGTAAAATGAATGAATTAATGAATGAATGAAAGAATGAATAAATAAATAAATAAATAAATAAATAAATTCTGTCGCTTTTTTTTATAGTCTTGAACACGTCTTCCTCCACGTGACCGGAAGTTCCAGCACATCTGTTAAGATGGCGACTCCCTATGTAACAGATGAGTCTGGTGAGCTCTATGATTTTGCTGTCGTTGTTGAAACCAGTGTAGTAACCCAGTTTGAGAATTGATTTGGATTTTTTTTTACTCTAAATATATATATATATATATATATATATATATATGAGCAGTGGATTAGAGGAGTATTCTGTGAGAAATAATGTAACCTGATAATCACTGCACACTGTCGGTTAGCGGTGTCGCACGCGCTTAGCCAACTGTCAGTCTGAATGAACCTCCGTCCTTAAGTTGTGAAATAGCGCCGGCGTGCATCGTTCACTTCATTACACAGCGAATTATGTTTAGTACACACATTTACATTTAACAGACGGTAGCCGTTGAAGTGGATTTATAAGCGGGCATGTTTGCAGTTTTAGGCTAGGCTAATAAGCTAAGCTATTAGTATCACTATGTGTAACGAATCTGTTGTAACTGGCTACATTCAAGGTGTAAATAAATAAATAAATAACCAGAAAACAATTAAAATCCAATTATAGGTCGATACATCTTATCCAAATGAAACCTAAAGTCCAAGCAGATTTGACAGGATTCATATATCTGTATGCTATAATAATGGATGTGCAAACAGAAACAAAAAAGCATTGAAACTTGATATAACTTATTATAACTGCAGTAATGCCCTCGGTACACTGGGAAGTTATCCCATTTTTTTCCATATATGAAATCCAAATATAACGTGATTTAATATAAAAAGAGCTTTAAATGATGCTTGAAAGGCTTAATATGTTTTGACCCAGCCTCAGGTGCAGAATGATTGCATTGCATGATTGCATCACCATCAAATCAAACTGGCTGTGTGCAAATAAACAATCCTTCCATCAGTCCATATTCGATAACAAACTCACAACACTAAGATTATACTCGTCTGCATGTTTTTACAGGAAAGTATATTGCTGCTACACAGCGTCCAGATGGGACATGGAGGAAACCTCGGCGAGTGAAGGACGGATACGTGCCTCAGGAGGAGGTTCCTGTGTAAGTGTCGTGCATTTCTAAACATGCAGTTAGTTGTATGTTGACTCCGATTTAAAAATCATGACATCTTGTAAATCATTAATTACGTTTTGTCTGTCGAGTGGAATGCAGTGTAACCTTCCATAGTACATTTCTCAAGTTCTGATGGAAAATAAATAAAACTTAAACCAGAATTTGCGTTTTGATATCTTTATCTCTCACTTCATCATTCATTCATTTCAGGAGTGAAAAAGAACCTCATGTAACAGAAATATTGATTTGAGTAATATTGTTATATATGAAAAAGTTTATAACATTATAACATAAAAATTTATAAGATTATAACATATGATTTTTTTTCCCCATGTCACCCATGTCAGCCCTATTGGTGAAACTGGCTGGTGTGGAAGTGACTTAACGGGCACTAATTTGTACTTATGGATCTTCCGTTACAGTAAACATAAATAAAAACAGATGTAAAAAACAAACAAAAAATATCTTGGCATGTAGCTCATTAATCAAATGATTAAGGATGGTGTCTGTGTGTGTGTGTGTATATATATATATATATATATATATATATATATAATACGCACCACCTAATATCAAAGTGTCAAATCCATACATATAGAGGGACCTGAGTACCTAAATTGTGATAAATGTAGGAAATACACCTTAAAAGACAGTTGTTTAGCCCCGCCCACGCTGTTCAGAAACTTTCGGAGCGTTGCAACTTAGATAAGGGGGGAAACAACACTATAAATGTGTTTAAGTTAATGTAAAAATGGTGAAAAGATGTGTTTTTGGCTGCAGTAATTCTGTATACAGTGGAACCCCTGTGCACAACTGGCCAAAAGATCCAAATCCAAAAGTGGACTAAATTTGTTAAATTTAAATGGGCACACTGGAAATGACCATTCGCGCACACTGTCACCTGTAGTGCTCATTTCATGGCCGAACATTACCACAAATATGGCTTGTGGAAAGCCTGACTTTCTTTTTACTTTTAGCACCAGTTTTCAGTATAATGAATAACAAAGTTCTTACCAGCCTAAGTTCCCAGTTCTGACGACTGCATCAGGTTGTTTATAGCTCTGAGGTGCAGTAGTTTCTTCTTCCTCTGGCTCAAAAAGGAACTGTCTAATTTCCTGTTTTTTATATCCAGTCACTAGACACTCATCCTCTTCATCTAATACCAAAATTTGGTCAGAATCTGAAGAACCAGCTCTGGATAATATGCAGTCGAAGTCGGCCATTATGGTTGTTTTTACCGTGGCGCTCACATTCACTGTGTTCCCTAGTGACGTCACACGCTGCTGAGGAATTTCCGTAGCGAGCTAAGGGTTTTCTGTAAATTTAACCAAAGTCGTCAATTTTAAAGCAAATTAATTTTCATTTTAATTAATATCTATATATTCCACTATCTACAATGTGAAATCACCAGATGTGTCCATTAGGTGGTGCTTAGCCTTTAATATAAAATACTGACTAAGCAATAAGCAATTTATTTCTGGAAGATAATGTTTCTACTGTTACAAAAGTCTGTTGATATTAGGTGAATGATATTATTTTTCTTTTTTTTCCCTTCTGTCCATACCCAGCTATGAGAATAAATATGTAAAGTTTTTTAAGAGCAAACCGGATCTCCCTCCTGGAATGAATCCGGAGGATGCAGCTGCAGCTAAGCAGCAGCAGCAGGCAGCAGTGAAAGCGGACAGAGAAAGCGAGACCACCGGCCTGTCTAAAGCTGCCAAACGCAACATGAAGCGTAAAGAGAAACGCAAACAGCACCAAGCCCATGGTCAGCATGAAGCAAACAAGGAGGTGGAGACAGTAACAAAAGAGCTGGAGAAGGTTTCGGTCGGAGCTGAAGACCAGAACAGCTCGACCACCAACACAGACCTGTCTGCCAGTACTACAGACAAAGCCAAGAAGATCAAGAACCTGCGAAAGAAGCTGCGCCAAGTGGAGGAGTTGCAGCAGAAAGTGGACTCGGGAGAGCTGCAGAACCCTTCAAAGGATCAGTTGGAAAAACTGGGACGGGCTCAAGCCTTACAGGAGGAGCTGAGGCAGCTGGAGGCAGATTTGTAAAGCAAGATGGTGTATTAAAAGCTGAGGGGGCCATGGTGTAGTGTTTTCTTTCTGTGTATATATATTTTTCAGAAATTAGGGTAGACCTCCATTTATTCCTATTGGTGTAATTCCAGTTTTGTGAAGACTCATCCCACAGCCTTGTTCCTTTCTCTTCTGCCAATCTGTGATACAGGGATATTTAAAACAAACTTCTTTTTAAATGTAACAGTGCAGTTATAGTGCTTTTCACCCCCAACCGTAACATAGTACTATTAACGACTTTTGTGTAAAATTTAGTAATTAATGACACTTATGCACTCCTGCGGGATGAACTTTGCCAGTGGACGTGGCTTAGAGGAGTGAGAAAGCCTTCCTTTTTCACACTGGGAATTCTCCTTGGGTACTCCCTCAGTATCCTCATGATGGACATGTCATGGTGGGATTTCTTTGTGATGCTGCGCATTGTTGACACTACCTTTTTCCTGACAACACGGACTGTATGAATGAACGCACTGAACACCAAGCCACTCTGAGGACACAGCAAAAGGACATGAATGGCTGCAGGTTTTTTTTTCTTGTTTTAATATTTGTCTCTTCAATACCGATCTTAACGATGTAAAGCATGTTGTACCTCCAACAATAACTTCTAAAACTCTGTTGGACTGAATATGAAAGACAGTATTTAAGTTGTCAAACATGTCATTTCTTTCTTTCAGAAGCCCTTTTTATTATGTGTGTTTTTTTTTGTTTTTTTTTTATTATTGTAGTAGTCAAATATTAAGCAGTGTTGTTGTATTACATTAAAGTATGAAAGACCTCCAGCTTGTTTTAGAAGAATGTGTTTGCATCACACAGTACTCAACAATACTCCATCACACAGTACTCAACAGCAAAATTGTATAATGGGATATACTTATGATCCACAGTCTATCTGAAAGCACTTGGTGTTAAATACATGATGAGGGCCACTCTAGTCCATTGTAGAGCTTCATGTATACACATTCACACACCTAAGAGACAGAATGTAGATTTGATGAATGTACCTGCATGATTCATTTTTGTAGATGGGGACAAAAAGACAACCCAGAGGACCACAGTACAGACAAAGGAAGAAGTAAAAAAAAAACCCAGACAGTAAGGCTCTGGGTTTCTGGTTAGATGGTCAGGAGTTAAAGACCCAGCACTACCAAGCTGCCTTTGTGGTACCCTTGAGCAAGGACCTTAACCCTTTCTGCTCCACTAGTGCTGTAATATGGCTAACCCTGTGCTCTGACCCTGAAAACCATGGCTGATGTGCCCTTGAACAAGGCACCTAATCACCAACTGCTTTCCTGCCTCTTTTGATAGGGTTGCCCACTGCTCTGAACAAGTGGTGGTCAAATTTCTGTAGTTCACTGAATGGTGAATGGTACTAAATTTTGCATGTTTACTTTGTGATACTCTTACAGGATTGTCTGGAAATGAGAATACAGGTGACAGGCCTGAGACAACTCAAAAGGACACTTTATTTTTCCTTTTATTTTCCTTCACCTCTCAGCGATTTGATCTCATTCTTCTCACCTGCTGACATGTGGCCCGGTGGCACCGTTGGGGTTGTGGGTTCAATCCTTACACTGTCTGGTCTCTGTCTGCGAGGAGCTGTGTGTTTTTCCCTGTGTCTGCATGGGGTTTCGCCAGGTGCCCCAGTATCCTCCCATCTCCTGAAAAACACCCATGGTAGGTGAATTGAATAGTATATTCACACCTTTGATCAATTGGTGCTGTGCCTGTGGGGTATTCCTGCCTTTTGCCTAATGATTTCAGGTGGGCTCTGGACTAAGCGGATAAAAGAATGACTGGCTTGTCTACCAGACAATAAATGAACAAAGGATTGTCCCACTTACAGTGTGTTACTGTATCTAAGCTTCTAAGAAAAGCTATTTCAGAAAGAATACAATTTAAAAAGATATTGATGCAACAAAGGTTATTATTAAAAGCCTGTTATTACACAGCACAGAAAAAAATATGTTTAAACCTATTAAATTTAAATAATATAGCAAAAAAATAATTAAGCAAATACATGTGCATTTTAGAGAATTATATTCTCTACATCATTAATCTGGGTAACTGAGAAATACAGGCACTAAGCATAATTGTTAAGTGCTAATAGCTATTTCCTCTGGCTAGTGATTTAGTTAGCTAGCATGAAACCAGTTATATAAGGTTATAGTTATATAGTTATATAAGGATTGTTAAGTCTTTATATGAAGAGTATAACAACACACTGATTATGAAAAGGAAAAGTAGCCATCGCATCTGTAATTTCTCTCAGACACTTTGATATATTAAAAAGAAAATACTGTTTGGTTTAACATACACTGCACTTAGACTGAGCATTAGCCTCAGCAAACATGCTAAAAGACTTGAGCTACGGTATTGAAAAAAGATTCTGATTTGCTAAATATTTTACTTTGCACCTTATTGTTCTGTTTGTGATGTTTGCATGTTTATGCACATGCACTTTATGTAGTCCTGTGTAGAGTTGAGTAATCTCATTTAACATTGTGTAGTAAATGAATTCTGTGTTTTTTTATGTAGAACCTTGATTTGAGTTGTCATGATTTCCATAAATTGTTATTATAAAAGCGCATTTTTAAAGAATCTGTATTTTTGTTTTATGTTTTTCCAAGGCTTCTTCAAGTTAAATTATTCCATCTAGACCCATTACCCATCAAAAGAGCACACTGGCTGCACTGTGAAAGCCTGGTGACTAGCATATTTGTCTTTAATATAGCTAATATTTGGCTTATTATTCTTTGAATGTTGGCTTTTGCTCTGGGAAACTCATCTGGATGAAATTTAAAAAAACAGATCGAGAGAGACGCAGAGAGAAGATGCTGTAAATATTCATTTGTCCTGGTCCTGGAATAACCCTGTGCCAACTCCAATGTTCTCAGAAGTTTTTAATAGGTAACACACTGGAAAAAATAACACATTGTTTACAGTAGAAATTCACTGCATATTTGAATAATTTCTCCTCTTTCAGCACAGGGTGATGGGTTCAGAATTATGTTATCAGGTACATCTACAACAAACAGGTTAACAGAAACAGGAACAGAATCTCTGAACTCATTGTGACTTCCTGTAGTAACACTGCCTAATGAAAGACATCACTGCTGTCCTACTCATCCAACCGTTTGATCATTTGCACTCATTCTGTCAGCTTCACATAGCAGCTGGACTTTATTCTGACACATAGACTAGTGGTGATCATCAAAAATAAGACTGAAGGGAGAAATGTTTGAATACATGTTATATTTACATGAACGAGTCAGGATAGACATATGAGCTGGGAAAGAAATCTGGTCATCAACAACTACTCCGATATATGTTCTTCTGTAGGTGAAATGATGGCAGTGTTGTCAAAGGAATAAAATAATTTCTACGGCTATATCTATGAGGGATGTCTATTTGTCTATGTGTATTTCTATGACCATGGCATAATACAAAACCTATGTATGGCTGGATAAGTCATTCAGAACTATTCTAGTGGTTTTTGAAAACAGAAAATAAACTACAGAAGGCTAGACATGGCATTAAAATAAAGGGGTGACAACATCTGTAAAAATCACATTGTCGCATTAAATAAGTTTAAAAGACCATTTATATGGAGCCATGAAAATGATACAACCAACAACAGAATCTATTGCCCGGTATATAAAATTTCCGTTTGTCACTGTAACCGATTCATCCTGTGGTTTCAATTACTAATTATGTAAGCTGTGTGGGAACTTATGAAACCATTCTCCATCTGTCCTCAAGCTGAACCACAAGGGACAGGCCATTAACTGCCACAGATCATGTAGTCACCAGAACAGAATGTTCTAGTGGCTTAATACTGTCTGCCATTAAAATGTCGATTTAGGAATGACAACAGTCCTGAGACAGGAAACTTTATATAGACCATACTTTGTTAAAAATAAAATTGCTGTATATTATACCACAACAATGATGAAAGCTTAATTCTAGTCAAAAGCTGTTAATTGATTTTCTAGAACCGATTAGACAGTAAATCTGGCTGCAAGGTTTATATTAATGTGGTTTTTTTTTTTTATTTATGTAGTAGCAGTTTTTTAAAGGGACCTGTATGATGGACATTCCTCATAAATAGATTAAAAACAACAACTGCATCAACAAAACTATATGTAATTGTTGATATAGTGAGGTTTTCTGTGAGGAGAGATTTACCTTTGAAGAAGTCTTCAGTGTCAGCACCTAGTAATAGAAATAGTAAAGATATACATTTCAGAGCCATAATAGTTAAAAAGCAATATGTATAGTAAGTGATAACTGAAACTGATTTCATAGACATTTAAAATATGACATGTTGTCCTATATTTAAATAGAAATGTATAATCGTTAAAACATTGCTGTGGTATAAGAGGAGTAAACCACACCAGGGCATGCTTCTACAGGAAAATAATCTTGATAGATGGAGAAATAACACATTAACTCCATACTTTTCCTGCAATGAATCAGATCAGAATTGCACATAATTTCTGCAAGATTATGGACATAAAGAAATAAATGTATCTACTCCTATCAGTTAAACAAGAAAAAAAGTAACTACAGTACACCAGATCATCTGGTGTAGTACATTAATGCAAAATTCCTGTGAATTGTAAAACAAATCATGTGGATACATACAGTATAAACATAGCTTAACCTTTTATTAAGATAATTACTTTTTTAATAATTGTATGATTTTCTTCTATTATACTGTATGACAGGAAATTATTTTTAGAGTAAATTGAATAAATTATACAAATGCCTTTAATAAAATGCGTATGAGACTCTAAAACACAGCTTTCCCCACAAAGTAAAGAATGCATTGTTTAATACACTAATTCCAAATGTTCAATCATCTGTAATGACATTTTAGAAGTAAATAAAATCAGGGTGGCATGGTGGTGCAATGGGTAGTGTTGTCGCCTCACAGCAAGAAAGCCTTGAGTTCGATTCTTCGGCCAGACAGCCAGTGTCCTTTCTGCATAGAGTTTGCAGGTTCTCTCCGTTTCTGTATGGGTGTCATCCCACAGCCCAAAGGCATGCTGCCACGTGAACTGGCAACACTAAATTGTAGGTGTAAGTGTGTGATTGAATCGGTCTGCCTGTGTGTTTGCCATGAGATCAACTAGTGACTTGTCTAGGGTGTTTCAATGTCTTTTGACTAATGGGCACTGGGATAGATTCCAGCACCTCCCACAACCCACAAGATAATGAAATAAGTAAATAAATGGGAGAGAGTAAATGAAGTCAGTGACAATCGTTTGTATATTGTAATCCCTTTTCCCACAGGTTCATTGAAAAATTGACAGTGCAATTAGCAAAGTAAACATACATACGGTTGGATGTCTACTATTGAATTTTAATGTCACTGGTGCCTTTGGGAGACTTGGTCATGGTGTTGTGCTTCTAACCGAAAATTTTACAAGTTGGTTTTGACTGCCCACATCACAATTCTGAGTAATGGAGAACACAGCGGGTAAAACCAAACGCCTTCCTTGTTAAAGGGTATAAATGCAAACATACTCCCCGGAGAGCTGCAGAGATTTAGTAGAGCACTCCAGATTTAGGCCCTTTGACAAATCTGCATGCACAAACAAGCATTGGATCTCAACAGAAGTCAAGCAGCTTATGGTAATAGAATTCAATTTGCAAGTACTTTATTAAACCGTGCTTCCTTTTTAGCTCATTTGCACAGGAGGATATCGGGGTAATAGTGTGGCACTGAAGAGTGACAGCTGTGAAAGTTTTTTCTTCGAAACGTGGACGTGTCAAGTGCTAAAGATGGGTCACACTGTCATGTTTTTGATGTTTATTTGGATGCTGCTATTTACTGCATCACATCAAAGTGAAATGGAGCAGGCTACAGTAAGACCAAAATCTATTGAATATTTTTAACTTCACCTGTCTATACATGAAGACTATATTCATATAGCATGTGCTGATTTAGCGATATTTTTCCTGTAATGATGTCTTGCAATATCTTCTATTCGCTCTTTAGAATTATCTGAAGCGATACGGCTATCTGTCTGCATCACTACCTTATTCTCAAGAGCTGCAGCTGGAGCAAATAACTGAGGCACTGGGGTAACACACACATACAGACACACACTCACATTTTTTATTCCTTCTCATGTCCTTACATGTTCACATTAGATTGTTGAGTGTTTAACATTAATAAGTCACAATCTTTCACTCTATCACTTCTACAATGATCCCGGTATCCCTCAAGCAGAAGTTAAAAATAGAGGCGATTTATCTGGCCATTTTCTTATACAGTCCTTATTTTTTTTTATACATTATAGTCCACATTTTCTAGCAGGATCGTATCATAAAGTTTAATAAAAGTTTTGACTGGTAAAGAAGCGTATGTCCTGTACCAGCGTTTGAACATTTAATGTAATGGATCAAGCATCAAGTTTGTTTTGTCTTATTATGTGAGAGGAATATGGATCAGATTTCAGCAATAAAACTAATTGGAGAAACTTTTTTTGAATGAATGCAACTGCACATTTTGAGGTTAGTCTGGATCTAGTTTTACATTATTATTATTATTATTATTATTATTATTATTATTATTATTATTATTATTATTATTATTATTATTATTATTTATTTATTTATTTATTTGTTTATACACCATACCTTGTATTTAAATCTTACAGTGCTGTTGTCTTGTTTTCTTCTCTTTATCTTTACTTTCTCATACCTTATTTTGCCCTATTTTCTGCTCTTGCTTCCTGTTTTTATTAGAATATTCCAGAAAGCGACAGATCTACCAGTCACAGGCAGGTTGGACAATGCCACACTAGCCATGATGAAAAAGCCACGTTGTGGCCTTGAGGACCCCTTTAACAACAGAACTCTCAAATATCGTACACTGGGTATGTAAAGCTATCAGTGGATTTCATAGCTCTGAACTTGATATAGTCTAATACCTAAATATTCTATTCCTTTCATATAATTGAATATAATATCTATATATATATATTTAGTATGGATCCAATTTGTCATGTTTAATACTACTGACAGATAAAAGAGGTTTTTGTGTTTATTATTGTTGTTCAATGAACTCCATTCACCACCAGAAAGAAAATGATGTTATGATGTAAGCATCTGATTTGGATTATCGCTTCTGTCATAACAGGTCACTGGCGTAAGAAGAAGTTGACTTACCGTATCTATAACTATGCTCCTGGGCTGGGAATGGCTCAAACACGGGCAGCTATAAAAGCAGCGTTCAGATACTGGAGTAATGTTTCACCTCTTCAGTTCTACGAGGTCACTGAGGGAAATGCTGACATCAAAATGTCCTTCCATAAGAGGGACAATACCTGTCCTGTGCCATTTGATGGACCAGGTGAGAGATAAATGTGGAAAATCCATGCTTGGTTCTCTGGAGTGTTGGTTGTTGAATATTCAAATTTTATAGTCTTTTGACCCTTACTGGTGAACTGTTGAATAATTTAGTAGTTCTTACTGCATGGTTTATATTAACACACTCATTATAAAGTATTATTGTTTCTATAGTAACAGCTAACTGACAAAACTTTTGTGGATGATTGATGCTCCACATAACTTAATATTAATAATTTTTTTTTATAATTTGTAGGGAAAAAGCTAATGGATCAGCTGATTATAGTTTAATAATTTCATAAATAGGAATAATTTATAGTATAATTTGATAAAAAGGAATTAATTTGTTTTATAAATTTTCCTTAACATTAAAAAAGCTATAAAGCATGATTTTTAATTGCTTTTAAATCTAAATTGTAATAGTCGATAAGTTTCAGGAATAAAACAAAGTATCTGATTGGCTGATAACTTAGGGCATGTAACAATAACTTTATTTTTCAATAACATGCTTCAACACTTACTTAAATACTTTCTTTGAATCCTAAGAATCATTATAGGTAAAAAGAAAGTATTTATCACCTTTATGCAGTAATTATGCCTTTAGTGCCATGCTTCTTATATGGGTACACCTGAGAACTAAAATAATCTAAATTCTTCCCCTGGCCCTTATTTCAATTATTTTTAATAAACACTACTGATGACACTTTTTAAAATAATAATTAGGGTATTTGAGGCATAGTATTATTATTATTATTATTATTATTATTATTATTATTATTATTATTACTGCATGTTTGGATTATTTGACCAACTGCTATTCAGTACAGCATCAGGCAGAAGTTTTATCTTCTTCTTGCAGGAGATGTTCTGGCTCACGCTGAAGGTCCAGAATCTGGCATTGTGCACTTTGATGCAGAAGAGCTGTGGACTGAAGGGCGAAACTATGGAGCAAATCTGAGAATTGTAGCAGCCCATGAGATAGGCCACGCCCTGGGTTTAGACCACTCACAGTATTCCAGCGCTCTCATGGGCCCTATATACACTGGTTACCGTGACAACTTCAAGCTCCATCCAGATGATATCCAGGGGATTCAGGCACTGTATGGTGAGAGCAGGACTGGGGCTAAATTCCACTGTGTGTGGAATGTGGAAACCAAGTGTCCACAGATTCTGTACTAAACATTGCTGTATATATATTCTACAGCTCTTCTATTGTTATTTTTCTTTAGGTAAACCAGAGGAACAACCTCCAATTACCTCAGAGTCATCTCCCCCTGATCCTTGCACTGCCTTACTGGATGCTATAATGTTGGGTAAACAGATTTACTGCATACCTATGATCAGTGTGTACTAACATCTGCACCCTGTTATGCTAGGTTATGATAGGTAATGGGTAATGCATTAGAATTGTGAATGCTTATGATGGTTAGATGTGAGATCCTTGATCTATATAAAAACCTTACCCTGGTTTGCTTATCAAGTAAAGAAGTTGTGCTTTTAGTAATCAATGCCAGCATGGGGTTATGGGACCCAGAGTGAAAAGGACTTACTATTATCATCCAGCATGTCTAGAAGTGTTTTAGTCCTCTTATTATCTTATACCACAATAATTTCAATGTGACTTAGTAAATCAGTGTCACCTGTTTATGTTTGTAGTTAATTGTTGTGTAACCACAAAGCAAGTTTCTTCCCATTATAACAGTTATTCCTTCACCAGCCTCTCTTTTTTGTCTATCACGGATAATAAGGCAAAAACAGTACCTAGAAACTGTAATATGTTTCTCTGAGTGTGACACTGGAGACTTTCATAAATGATGAATCTAAAACCTGAAAATCTGGTACACCAGTCTCATGCTGCATGTGGAATGGACTCCATTAGCTTGCAGAAATATTCAGTAGGCAATAAACACCATACTTCCTAAAGAACAGTGCACAATTGTGTTGTATTCTGAGGCTGTGTTCCACAGCGCATTACATGGCATGCCAGATGTGTTCAGTAATATGATCTGGTGACTTGGGTCAGAATGGCAAAACCCCAACATCAAATGAGTGTTCCTCTAAACATAATTTGTGTGATGGCCCATTGTGATGTTGGAAGAGGCCAAACACATCAGAATCAATGCAGGATATGACCGGGTGGCACACATATTGTTCACCTGTCAGAGACATACCACAGGTCCTACAGAATGCCAGCTAAGCAAATCCCATACCAATATGGAGCCACCACCAATCAGTTCTTTAAAGTCTGTACCAGTTTTTTTTTTCTGGCATGTCATGTACTTTTAATATAAAAACAAGAATTATTATTAAGTATTAGAGTAAGTGCATTAATATAAACCTGTGATTAGGCTTATAGCTGGAACTCTTGTCTGAGCTGTGCTGTTTATTGAAAACTAGATCAGATGTGGTATAAGCATCTCTTCTGTTTAGGGCCATTCCACAAGACGTTTGCATTCAGCGGGGAGTATGTATGGACGATATCAGATGTTGGCTATAACACGCCAATACGAATTAACATTCTGTGGAGGGAACTGCCTGGT
The DNA here is from genome assembly GCA_028565595.1 of Duopalatinus emarginatus. Lineage (NCBI taxonomy): Eukaryota > Metazoa > Chordata > Actinopteri > Siluriformes > Pimelodidae > Duopalatinus > Duopalatinus emarginatus. Next base: position 7,791,338 of record JAOVVF010000031.1, on the reverse strand, counting down.
AATTTAAATACTGCTGTGCATTCGCAAAGGACCAATAAGTCCTACTTCCTTAAAGGTAAAACACTTCCTTTCAAATGCTGTTAACATATTGACTCTTGGACTGTTTTGACCTGCTTTCGATTACATTTGAATAGAAATGCATATCCTTGGCCCGCAAAGCAAATTCAGATACTCAGCAGTCATCTGCATAACTGAGTAAAGGATTTAGACCTGTTCTTTGACTAAAACTTCAACATTTTCTGTTTTTATTTGAATTGTCATTGTTTAACCTGAGACATGTGCACATTATCCCTTTTTTTTAGGTGATAAAGTCTGGAGGTATTCAGGCTTTAAGTTGGACCATGGTTATCCCAAACTGCTTGCTATCCCTCCAAACATTGACGCTGCCTTTTACTCTCACAGCAATAAAAAACTTATTTTTATGAAGGTAAAGCACCCAGAACATGATGTTTATCTAATTTAAGAAAATTTAAATATGTGGGTCACACATATTTATACTCACAAGTTTGAGTATTTATTACCTGTCCCAGACTATTTCTTTAGTTTTTATAACACATTATGTACTAGTGAAGATTCATTTACAAATTCCAAATGTATATGTTAACAATTTAGCAATTAGACATTGAATATAACAATGAATGCATTGAATCCATTATCTTACTTCTGCTAATTAATAGATTTTAATAGTTTTAATAGCACTTCTCCTATCCGAGACAGTTGTTCAAATTACATACAGATAATTCATTTATCAGTTCATTGATTGATTTATTTATTGTGTTTGTTGACCTCTCCTAGGGTTTGGAGTACTGGCAGTGGGATGAACTGGGTTCCACTGATGAACTAAAACAATTTCCTAAACCCCTCTCCCATCTCATCCCTGGGTTGCCATCCAATCCAGACGCAGCGCTCACCTGGACAAATGGACACGTTTACGTTTTCAAAGGAGATCAGTACTGGCGTGTGAGTCCCAGGCGCTTCATCGAGAAGGGTTACCCGCTAAGCATGAGAGATCGCTGGATGCAGTGCAGCCATTAACTTACACACAGCAGTAATGATTTAAACTTCACTTAGCTTTATTCATTATGATAACTGAGTCAGAACACTGATTGAGAAAATGATCTCTTTAGTATTTTAGGCATATACACAGTATAAATGTTGTGGCTATTTTGATGAATTTTCCAAATATGCAATTTATCTACAACCTTTCACTGCTAACCCAAACATGATTTTAGACACAGGATTTCTAACACAGACACAGGAGCATTATGTGTATAGAGATTATTCTGTTTTAAAAGAATCATGTTTTAAATTCCATGTTTATCAGTGTGTTTATCATTTCCAGCACAAATTGCTTGCCAATGACAGACACAATCAAGCTCAGTTGTTTTTGGGACACACAAGGCCACCTGACTGCAATCACACAGTAATAATGTAATAATACACAGTATAGTGTAGTGTAGTGTGTCATATGTGCAGGACTATTCTACATAATTTCCTTATAGTAATCTACACTTTATCACAAGCTCCCCCCCTCCTTTTCCTGATTTTCTCATTCATTTTGACATATGCAATTCCCACCTATCAGAATGCTATCACATGATTTCTCCAATTCATGTGCAGCCAGTCACCGGTTCTAAAGTATCCGTGGCGCAATCCGGTTAGCATGTTCGGCTATTAACTGAAAGGTCGGTGGTTTCAGAACCCCAGGGACAATGCTGCTTTGGTCATCTTGGAGCCCCCGCTCCAGGCAAGTTTGTTCACTGCCCCCTAATGTTCACTAAGTGTGGGTGTTTCACTGCATAGATTGGTTAAATGCGCAGGGTCACATTCCTCTGTGTGCAAACACAGAAGGCAAATAGTTCACTTTCACTTTTCAAGCTACATGATCATGTGTAAGGAAAGTGCTCCATTTCTATATGTATAAATGGCTAGCATCGCTAGGATTGACAGGGAACAGAGAGTAGGCTGCAGCCGATTCTGCTCTCAAGACTCCCATTTACAGATAGCTACAACATAAAATGGGAATCACGATCTAAGAGAAGATCCATTACAACCCGAAAACAATCACCAAAATTAAAGTTTAACTTTAACCAGTTCCAGTTCCAGAGAGAGAGAGACAGAGAGAGAGAGCAAGTAATATAACGCACCTTATTCACAACAGTGATCGGAGATATAATATGCACTGTTTTGATAGTAAATGCATGCTAAGATTCTGTTAGGGTTAAGATTAGGAAGGTTTCAACCTAATGCAGTTCAGTCCATTGATTTAGCCCTACATTTCCTTCAGCATTTAAAAAAAGATTTTTGTTTTTAATTATGTGCATTTGGAAACCAAAAGAAACAGTATATGAACCAAAAGTATACATTTTGGTTATTTGGATATCAGGCAGGCTAATAGGTGTGATAGCATCCTTTGCTGTGTGCATCGGGACTGGGATCCAATTCCCCAATTTAATTCATTAGAAAACACTGAGGGCTGATACAAAGCAGGCAGGATTGTTTAAATCTAACTTTTAAAGCTAAAGCGAAATTAGTGTTATCCATTACTTATTGCTAAAAACGTTTGTGTAAATAATGAGTTTTAGATTATTTATGCTTTTAACCATCATGCACCCTGAAGTCCTGAGAATATCTGATGTTCAGTGTTGACTCCATTTTATTAGTCCAGTCAGAGTCCATATAGTCAACACACACTCTCTCTGGAGCACTAATCCAGTCTGTTTACCTCAGCTGGCACTGAACCCTACTGAACTCTCTTTCCAAGTGTGTGTGTGTATGTGCGTGTGCATGTTCTGAGTTCATTCACACCCTGATGACTGCAGGTGAGGAGGTTGTGAGAGGCACCATGGATCCTGTCTCATAGTCAAAGTCAATCATGGTGTGATAGACAGTGCTCAGACTGCTCATAGACGAGCCTGTGCTCATCTGCCTCTCGCGCAGGTTTGCCAGGTAGCTCTGTGACCAAGACAGACAGAATGACAAGATAATGCAGGGTTAGTAAAAGTAAATCTTATCACTTACTAGCAACATTGCTATATAGTCAGTTCTCCCTTCTTCATAGTAATATGCACTGAAATGCCAGAAAAACTGGTATTAATTCTTGTTTGTTTTTGTGATTTCCTCTTTGACAAAATTATTCAACCCCTTAAAGATTACCACTCTCTAGAACAGAGGTTTCAGTCAGGTGTTTTCAATCAGGTGTTTAAAGTACCTGTAGATGTGAACAGAACCATAACAAGCAACAATTAAGCAGATTTAAAAGGACTGAGACACTCAGCTCCTTCTAGTCAGTTAATGGTGTCTTTGCAACATGGTGAAGTCCAGGGAATGGTCTAAGAAGTCAAGAGAGGAGGTAATTGCTCTTCATAAGCAAGAATATGGAAATAAAAAGATAGCAAAGACATTAACCATTTCAAGAGACACAATTGGAAGACTGCTGTCTGGTACCTGAAAAGAAAGGTGGAGAAAATCCTTGGCTGACAGCTGAGAAATTGTGACAGGACTTGTTAGAAGGAGGTACTCATGTTTTGGCCCAGACAATAAGGCACACACTGCGAGATGAAGGCCTCCGTGCCAGAACTCCCATCTGCACCTTGCTGACTCCAAAGCAATGGAGGAAATAGTCGACTCCAGTATGGCAAAAACCATGTGGACAAACCACAAATGTTTGGGGATAGCAAACATTTCAGAGACGCTGGACCTTCCAACAGGACAACCCTCCTAAGCATACCTCCAATTCTACCATGGCTTGGTTGCAGAAGAAGGGCTGGAAGATTCTGGAGTGGCTAACGCAATTGCCCGAGTTAAATCCCATAGAAAATCTCTGGTGGGGCTTGAACAAGGCTGTTGCAGCACGCAAGCCCAAGAATGTCAATGAACTGGAGGCCTTTGCCCATAAGGAAAAGGGTAAGATACCTGTTGATTGTTGCAAGAAACTTGTGTCAAGCTACGTTTCACATCTGAAGGACATTATTACTGCCAAAGGGAGTTGTACTAAGCAGTAATGATATATGTGAATAAGGGGTTGGACAATTTTGTTTTTGTTTGTGAACAAGATAAAAATTCAAACTTACTAAAACACTTGTGAGGGTTGATATGTAACATGTATATAT
>JAOVVF010000031.1:7774840-7784868 GCA_028565595.1 Duopalatinus emarginatus | reverse complement strand
TATATACAGTGGGGCCAAAAAGTTTTTAGTCAGCCACTGATTGTGCAAGTTCTCCTACTTAGAAAGTGTGTGTGTGTGTGTGTGTGTGTGTGTGCAATGAGAATGGATGGCTCGAAACTAATAATTATCATTTATTTGTCAAAATCTAGGTGAAGAAAGCTGTTCTCTCCATATAAGGAAATGTACAAGGACTATGTAGTTTCAACACAGGAAGCAGGGTCAGACTGGTGGGAAAGGGGAGGGTTTTAAATATTTTAATGTATTTTAATGTTGACTTGCAGCAGAGGGCTCTAAAAATTAAATGCATTAAAGCAGGTAAAATACTATATGTTATAGATTAACATGTCTATCATCTGCATACCTTCAGTATGTAACATTCCTTTGGCAGTGTATTTATGCTGCACCAGGTTCCCCAGAGCTGCGATCACAGGCCAGATGCCCAACATCACCCAGCTGTACCAGCACAGCACCTTCTCTTCATTCCTCTGCAGCCCCACATGTACCCTCCACACCAGCATTGGTGTCTCCATGCAGTAATCCATACATGACATGATGATGGCAGCACCCAGCATTGCTGTAGCTGCCATGGTCAGGCTTCTCTGCCAGCAGAGAGTCATAACAGCGAAGAACACGCTGGTTCCAAGCACTGTTCCTGCAGGCACCCAGACAGGACTGAGGACGGGGTAATACTGTCCTGCTGCCAGAAGAGCGGTGATGGAGAGCAGCAGACCCATTTGAAGACCAGTGAGGAACAGACCCACACAGCGCACCAGTATGCTCACCAGTCCTCCTAGTAAGCCAATGCCTAGAGAGATGCCTGCCCGTGTCTCTGCATCCAGTGGTGAGTCCAGCAGCTGCTCTCTGAGACATAGAACGTAGCCTATGCCACTCCCGAACGCCAGTCCAGACAGGAACATGACTAATTTAAAACAGCGGTATCCTGAAAACATAGAAGGCATGTCATAAAGGTAAAGTACCATTAGCTTATTTCTAAGTTGCAAGAAATTTATCATCAGATTGAACCCTTTTAGGTTCTAATTATACTGCTAATATTTTCTGGCCACATATTTTTTTGCACACAGAGATAAACCATATTAGTGCATGCAAATAAATAGTCATTGTTTGTCTGTGATTGGGTATAATATTTCGTGAGAGAGTAAAATGTCATTCTAAATTACTCTCCTTATGTTACTTTTTAAAAACCCCTGAGAAGAAGGCTAGAAAACAGGAAGCATGCTCTATAAAAAGTCAAGGCCTACAATGGGCGGTAGTCAGCATGGCGCACGTAAGGAAACCAAACATGGCTTCCAACTGGGTTGGAAGTATTTTTGTTTCTTTTTTTTCTAGAAGCAGCACCTGAAGACACCCATGCTGAGGCTGTATTTACTGCAAAACATGTTATTTTTCTAATTTAGCTAAAATGAGTAGACTGATTTTTTTGGAATAATACCAAACCCATTTTAAAGCAACCTTACATCTCTCTGTGCTTGTTATAACTTTTAAAATAGTAAACAGTTGTTATACAGAAAGGTCTAGCTAGTTAGGATAACATTGCAAAGAAAGTAAAACTAGTAAATTGTACTATTCTGAAGACAGCTTGCATTCACATGCACAAGCATATTGTAAGGAGATGCCAGTGCAGTAATGGTGACTGGAAGAACTGGGACACTGCAGTTTAGATGCTATTTAAAAAATAATCTTAGACATTTCTCCTGTAGGAAAAATCTGGCAACAATAGCTCACACTACATGCAAGTAATTTCTATTATCACAATTGGGAGGTCAGAACATTTAGGATGCTGAGTCCAGCTCTGAACACTGTGGGAATTTTTGTGAGGTCAGACACTGATGTTGGACCAAAATACCTGGCTCACAATCTGTGTTCTAGTGCATCCTAAAGGTGTTTGATGGGGTTAAGGGGCTCTTTGTGGAACAGTAAGGTTCTTCCACACCAAAATCACCCAAGCATGTCTTTATGGACCTTGCTTTGTGCACTGGGGCATGCTGGAACACTATTGGGCCAAACTGTTCTCAGAAAGTTGGAAGCATACAACCACATACAACCAAAATGTCTTGGAATGCTGAAGCATTACAATTTGGGTGGGTAACGTTCTCCACCAAACCAAGACTTGCCCATCAGACTGCCAGATAGAGAAGCCTAATTTATCACTTCACTGCTCAAGAGTCTAGTGGTGGTAAAGCATCACTGCATCTGATGCTTGGTATTGTACTTGAGGATTTAAGGTTTGCATGCAGCTGCTCGGCCATGGAAATCCAATGCCATGAAGCTCCCTGTGCAAAGTTTTTGTGCAGATGATAAGAGCGGTGGCAACTTTTATACTCTTCACACATTTATAACTCAATGACCCTGCTTTACATTACATTAACTTTACATGGTCTGAGATGCTGTGGTTCCTAAACACTGTCCCCTTTTTTAATAATATCTCTTAAAATTGATTGTGTAATATCTAGGAGGGAAGAAATTTCACCAAATGACTTGTAATGGTTGCAACCTATTACAGAACCGCACTTGAATTCACTGTGCTCTTTGGAGTGATCAATTTTTTCACAAATGTTTGTAAAGGTAGACTGCCTGGTTAGAGGCTTGATTTTAGACACATGTGCCAATGGAAGTGAACGAAGCCCCTGAATTAAATTATTAAAATGCATGTCCATGCGGAGGTCACATTCCTAGGAAAATAGTAATAAGGCAATTAATAGGCAAATACTTCACTTCCACTATTAATCAATAAATAAATAAAAAAAATAATATTTCTAAAATAAAATGCCATTAAATGTACTTTAATATATTTAAAACATTTAATAAAGTCTGCTTTCTAAGTTTTCATAGATAACAGTCACAGTCGCAGTCTGGAGACATTTTGGATCTACCACCTGTGAATAGAAAATGAAATACCCCTCGGAATTCAATATGGGGAGAATATGTGAAACCCCACAGAGTCAGTAACTAGGGCCCAGGTTAATATTTAATTAAATACTTACCACAGAAGCAGTAGACAATCCCTAGTATAAAGCACACAGTGCAGGCTACTGTAGGAATGACCTCATACGTCTTCCTGACCTCCAGGACACAGCTGTGTGTTGATTCCAGTGTGGGCATCACCCCTTCTGTCACTAAAATAGAGGGGTCTGCCATTCTGACTCAAGAGTTCACAGTCTGACCCAAGATGGATAATTAGCCTCTCATGGAAAATATAGGCATGCTATCCTTGTACATCTCTACAGAGAATGCATCTTTGCATTGTTTATTACATGTAGCCTACAATCTTTAGGCCAAATGCATCTGGAGATCCAAAGCACCTGAAAACAAAAGGAGAAAATTGTCAATGAGATACGAAAAACTGTTTAACCATGAGCCACAAACTTAGAGAAGAGTGATTAGAAGAATAAACTTCTAATAAAATTAGAAGCCATTTCCTGTTTCACCATGGCTTTTCAAACCATGCTAAGCTCTTTAGGAATGGATTTCCTGTGCACCTCCATGTTCATACCCGTATATACCAACAGAGTAAACTGACAGAGAAATTCCAACCAATTATGAGACTTGAGTATTTAAGTATTCATTTACTTCTTTGTTGTGTTCCACTTAACTCTGAAAAAAAGGAATCTACTACAAGCTCTGGAAACACCTGTACCCTTTCTCCCCTCTGTTAAATTTCCTGTCTGGCAAGCCTGAGGGAAGCAGGAATCCTGCCCCTCCTTCTGTCGCCATCTCTTACTGTCTGTGTTGCCCTCCAATAGCTTTCTTCACCCAAACACAGGATGCAGGTTTAGGAAGTGGGCTATGCTTCAGTGTCTCATTGTTTTGCACATATGGCTATCTGCTTTACTTCTACAAGCTTCAGTGAAGTCGAGAAACAGCTCCACTCATTTATAGTGTCTACTTTAAAATCAGTAAAACATTTTCGGGGATAATCTTTCCCTTCAAGAATTTTGTTATTTGTGTAAAATGATGGTGGAATTGAAAAAGTACAGCTTAATTATAATTGTAAAAGTAAAGGGATCATGATGAATACTTAGGTGGACAATTCGAGGAATTATTATTAAAAGTAATCATTTTAACTGAAACCTTAATTTTCTGACATTATTTGTTTTCAGTGTGATATCAGTGTGAACCGAATACATAGAAAACATTGTAAAAGCTCATTATTAGGTTAAGGTTAGGTCAATGTTATGCTTATGGAATGCTCTCCAGAATGTCTGGCATTCTTAATGAACAGAAATGCCCATCAATATTATTTAAAAAATATTCTGTCCTCAATCATACAGGGACACTGAATAGTATTAGGGTTTTATTCAAAGCCAAAATGCTTTTAATGGAGTGCAGTTTTTCTGAGAAACCCTGTTTTTATAGTGATCATCACCTGATTTGTGCCGATCAACAACCATTGACTAATTGACAAGACTGGTTTCCTCCATGCTAATAGTTGACAAAAGTATTCAAAAACTTCATGTTTACCCCAAGTAAACAGCATATGGTGGAGGGAGACTGAGAGCAAATAAAACTATTAAAAATAAAGATTTGTCATTGTGGCATTTTGTCAGCATTTTAGCATATAAAAAAGCTAATTTATTTGATATAATAATAAAAATAGTTTTTTTTTCCCTGTTAGAACAAAGATCCTGTTAAACTGTATGATATTTTTAAATTAATTTACATTGCCTGGCCAAAAAAAGTTGCACACTAATATTTTGTTAGACCTTTAGCTTTAATTGCAGTACACATTTGCATTGTTTTGACAGCCTTATGTAACATCACAACATTTATTTGGATCCAGAGTTACATACATTTTTAGCTATCTTGAAATCTTGTTACAATAGGAGAACGACAGCTACTAATGATAGCGCATCCTTATATAGATTAGATCTATATAATCTATAAAAACAGTATTGGCTTTACCTCTGTGAATTTGCATGATTTCTTCATGAGCTAAAGTCCATTAATTTATATATACAGAAGAAGAAGAGGAAGAAAAATAAGCAGGAGGAGAAGGAGAATGACTAAAAAAAACACTCTCACTCACACCTAGGGACAATTTAGCATATCAATTTAGCCTTCCATGTGTTTTTCAGGAGGTGGGGGGAAACCGGGAAAAAGCCACAGAGACACAGGGAGAACACACAGAGAGCAGAACGAGGCTCGAACCCACAACCCCAGATCCCTGGAGCTATGTGACACACACAAACTACCTGCAGCACCACTGTGCGGCCATAGGATGTTTTGTGATATAGTAAAACATACCATACTCAGAACATACAGAGAAATAATGGGCAAAACGGCAGAAAAGAAGTAGAGAATACAAATGATGCGGTTATCTGTGAAAATGTATCTGAGAAACAGACCAGGTATTAATCATGAATTATGCTGAGGCAAAATGCCTAAGTACATATAATATAAATACAATACACAAATATAATTATTCCCAACACATTTAGTACTCAGAGACAGAACTTTCTATTCTGTACTCAGGGTCTGATACACTGGTATATCCAAGAAATGGTGAGTCAGACACTCTTATGCTTTCAGAAATATATTGCTGGCGGGAATTCTATTTTGGTACTGAGATAAAGGTAGCTTGTTAAAAATAACATCCTGAGTAATTAACAAGCCCATGCATCCTATTTACTACATGTGTGCTATGTTTAGTCCTTTACTACTCAATTCAATTGCACAAAATAAAAAACGGGTCCTGATGTACATATTAAGACAGTTTCATTGCCAAATATCTCTGCCATTTCTTCAGGTATGTTGTCCACTCTGTCTCTGTGTCTCTCAGTCTCTTTCTTACATTCTTATTATAGTTTTAACCTTTGGAAATGGTATATTTAAAACATTGTCTAGCTTAGTTTTATAGTTGCTCTGCAAACTATAAAAAACACTATGTCGGTTTATTTATTTACTTGAGTGTAGTTGTCTTTGGCCTTGTCATAACTTAAATAAAGCTCTATAAAAAAGTGATTAAACACCTTAATGAATCCCATTCAGATAAATACAGAAAGTCAAAGGGGCTGCAAACTTGAGCTTGTTAATAAAGATACCTGCTGTATCAGACTAATTTGCTGTAATGTTAAGAAATCCTATATTAAATTACTTTTTTCACTTATAAACCAAGGCGATACAAACATTTGCACTCAGCTGTAGACAATTTCATGATTTGTATATTTCTCCAGCTTTCCACACTACGTGCTATTGGTGGTAGTCTTCATTCCAGAAAAAAAAAAAAACCTAAACCATACAGCTTTTAATGTGTAAATGTATATTTTAAAAAAATCTTAACACATTGTATAAACATTCAGTGCATATAATAAATGTTTTTCTCTCGTTGTCAAGGCATTCCCTGCCATGGTTACATGTTTCACAAATGCTCTGTTTGGGGATAAAACTGCACAAAAGCAGAAGAGGCCAGCAGAGTGTGTGTGTGCATGCTGATGCCTCACTCATACCCGAGCCTCCAGAAATACCCACAGACACATCTCCACCAGCAGAAAACCAGTTTTCTCATCAGTTCTTCTTTCTCCTGCCATACCTACAACTCTCTGTGCTAAGGCTGAACTCACTGCTGCTTTTTTCTTAAATAAATCAGTAATCCCACATGTGCCAGAACATGAATTTAAAAATTTTGTTTAAATGCTCCCTCTGTATACATAGGTCTTTTTTTATATAAACGCTTTATATACAACAATCAGCCATAAGACTTGCCAAAACTGCTCTCAACCTTTAAAGCCTCTGAGTGTATGCTGTCATATCTGTTTCATAGCATTGGCAACAGATTCTTCTGTGATCAGACCAGACAGGCTAGTCTTCGCTACCTATGAAAGTCATTGAACATTAGGAGACCATGACCCAGCCACTGGCTCAATGGTTGTCCTTCCTTGGAACACTTTTGATAGGTACTTACCACAGCGTACTGGGAATACCCCAATCTTTCTTATGTCTTTCTTCAGTTCAGAACACAGGATTTTAGTAGGGATTGAATCCAGTGATAATATTGATAAAATAGCATCACATAAAATAATGATAACCTTTTCTGCATTGGTTTTGGAATAATCTAAAACTCCTGGCCAGCAGGTCCTGATGCTGAAATATTCTCAGACATAGCAGAATTTTTGACACCATCAACACTTATAAGTGCCCCTGAACCACAGGACATAAAACAGTCCTAAAGCATCACTGATTCACCTCTCCACATTTGTCCAAACATTTTTGCTTTGTTATCATTTAACAACACCACATGATGCCAACTGTAGCTTTAATTACACTTTCTTGCATCAATTAATTTCAAAAGTTTTATTTAACATTTAAGTTCAAAACTTAAATACCAACCACAAGAAACAACTCTGCACTAATAGGCTTTCTAAGCACCACTGTGTGGGATCAGCAAATGGACTTAGCCAGGGTGTCAGTAAAAAGTAAAGTAGGTTGCACTGACCCTATTTTACACACACACACACACACACACACACGCACACGCACACGCACACGCACACACACACACACATTGAATTGTATGGTTCACTACAAACTAATTTAAAATATTTCATTTGAATCATGCTGCACGTTTCATCACAGCAATTTTCAGTTGGTTAAAACTGAATACTTAATGATACTTAAAAAGGTTTATTATCACCTTTGTGAAATGTTTTTAAAAATTATCTTGCTTAAATTGAAATATAGCTATACATTGTTGTCTAAGACATTTCTGACACACCATATGTATCATGACATATGTTTAATTATATAACAAACTGACAGCAGTACAGTAAAATATCATTTTTTTTTACTTGAAAATAAGATTTAAAAAATACTTAAAAAAAAATACTTTTAAAGATGATAAAGATTAAACACATGTTAACATCAAATTAGCTGATTAAAACAAAAGCATAAAAATATTACAAGGTGTTATATTTCACAAAAGCCATTTTCCCCCAAATAATTATCTTATTTACTAAAAATAATTTATCACTAGATGCCGTATTGTCACATTATCCAGTTTTAGATTTAATAAATAAACAAACAAACATATCAATACAACTGACCTACTTCTACTACTATCAATAATAATAATAATAATAATAATAATAATAATAATAATAATAATAATAATAGATATAAAACACAGGAAATGATCCTTGTCTGGTTTCCTCCCAAATATTCTAGTACTTTACTACTTTATTTATTTATTTATTTTTTTTTGGTCATTTGATGGAGGCTGTTCACTGCCTTACATGTAAGTAATTTTAATTAAAAGTACCTTAAAAAAGAAAAGAACTTGAGCACTTACCCTGAAAAGCAGTCCACATACAACTTTTTTCAAGTGTAGAGGATTATATAGAGATCTTGTTCGTATAAACAAACAGCTATAACGGTCCAAACAGGCCAGACAACAGCTTTCACACGCTTTTACGTTTAAATCCGCATCTACAGAAACCCTCACCATCTGACAACTTCTGACATCACTGCGTGGCCATCTGCTCTCTCCACACACACACACACACACACACACACACACACACACACACACACACAGAGATCAGTTTCCATGCAGTCTAGTCCAGTTAATTTGCTCATGCCATGTAGTTCATAATACTTCTTGCTGTTTGGATTTAGCGGTATTTGGCAACCAGATTCCTTAAGCCGACAGTAGTGTTGCCAGATTGGGATTTCCAGAACTTAGCAGAGTGCCGGTTCAGGAGTGCTATAATCCAATTGAGTTGGAAAAGTTTTCTCCTGATGAACTAGGATACTTGATTTTTTTCTGTTGGATTTAGCAAATTTAAAAAAGGCTACACTTTTTGTGTTCTAGTTCATAGTGAAACCGTGATTGTGCAGTACTTAATTGATCCGAACCTGGCAACCAAAACCGACAGTTATTTGCAGGAGGGACTCTAATTTCCATATGAATTATTCGCCCTAACGGTCTTATTTATTTTTAAATTAGTCTGATAGTTTACTGACTATGAATCAAAGATGCTTATGTTGAAGAATATGAACTGTGTTCGTGCGTGTGTTATGAATAGTAGTTACTGTACTTGGCCCAGGCACTTATGGGCGAGTTATGGCAAATGTACTGTGGCCCATCTTTAGCAGCCACATTTACTTTTGTCATGGCATTCAGGCTTTGGGCCACATGTGGCCCACATGCAGCTCACCATAGGAAATAATTTACAATGTGAGCCAAAACTAGCCAAACTGTAGCCCACAATATTTTTTGTGCCAGTTCCAGTAGCCAAACCCCCAAGAGTATGTGGTATGTGGGCCAGATAAAGTATTAAATGTGGGCTAGATCTGAGCCATGACTCATGTTCTATCTCTGTGTAGTTAATTGGTCATAATGAAAAGACGAGGAAAGAGAGAGGAGTTTGATCCACATAAATAAGAATGTACTGAGTTTAGGTAAGCAATATCAAACTTGTGGGTTGATAAGTCTGACTTTTAGCACTAGTTTGGATGTCTGCATTGTTTCATACAGATAATGTTTTCCTGGAATTCTAATTCCTATAGCAAAAAAAAAAAAAAAAAAAAACGTTGAGAAGTCAGAACATTTCTGTCTGGGGCTCCTGACATTTTATCATTCATCGTAACACAACTGGCCTCAAAAGCTCGGCCCACAAATATCCTATAGGCCCACCATGAACATGAATATAAACATTACTGTTACCAGTTAAGTATGCACTGTGAGACAAACACAAACTTTATTTTTTGCATGCTGTAATGTTCATTGAAATTTAATACATTGATGAATTAGATTCAGAGTAACTCTGAGTCAGCAGTTCTGAGTGTTAAAACATTTACTATCACTTCTAAAGTCAGGATTAAGTCTGGTGCTTCAGCGGTTTTTAGCTACATGAATCAGACAGCTATATTACATCAAGGTTATCGCATTATCGCATGGCGCCCCGCGAGGCGAACGTGTTTGTTCGCTCCTCTTTTCACTACTGTACTTGACTGTTTGTGTCTGCATACAGCTGCACACATCGTTTTGCACATGTAACTGTTCTTGTATGGTT